>SJYC01079393.1:0-44109 GCA_006408675.1 Madoqua kirkii | reverse complement strand
ATAGGAGTGAATGGGGGGGGGGAGAAGGGAGGCACTCTCTGCAGTCCCCAGTGCCCAGCTCAGCGCCGTCTCAGGCTCTCAGGCTCCAGGGAGGGTGCAGGGTCAGAAGAGAAAGTTCCTAGTCCACACACAGCCTGGAAGGGCTGGGCTGGTGAATCTGCAAAAGGGAGAGAGCAGGCGGGCTTCCCTGGTGGTGCAGATGGTCAAGAATCTGCCTGTAATGCAGGAGACCTGGGTTCAATCCCCGGTTTGGATAGTGCCCCGGAGAAGGGAATGGCAACCCATTCCAGTATTCTTGCCTGGAGAATCCCAAGAACACAGGAGCCTGGTGGGCTACAGTTCATGGGGTTGCAAAGAGTCGGACACAACTGAGCAAATAACACACACGCACAGAGGGCAGGTGTGCAAGTCAGAGCCCAGAGGAGGAGCCAGGACCCAGTGGGAGCCTGTCAGCTCCCCCCTTTTGCTACATAACAGACCAGGGAGCTGAGGCGTGATGTAGGGAGACCTTCTGGATCCATAAGAGAAAGGCATTTAGGACAGCCCCCTTCTGTGGAAACCCACAGGGTGAGGCATTATACCCTGGGAGAGAAAAGGGCAAAACAAGAGATTTTTCAGCTCCCTCCTCCCACAGGGCTCCTTCATTAACAGGGAAATAGTAGTCTGGACACTGTGCCCAGAGCACAGGACCCTGAAAGGAGAATGAAAGGAGAAGGTCGACGCTGGGACACGTGCTCTGACACTGCCATGTAGGGAAGTCTGGGGTCCCCAGGCTCAGGGCACCCCAGTCCCCTGCCTACTCCTCTCTGACATGGCTCCACTGGCCACATCCCAGGCAGGTGCCACTGCTGATGTCACTGCAGTCTCAGTCAGCCTGAGTGCCTGGGGCTGGGTGCTCAGAGCTTAGTACTCATGACTCAGTGCTTGGAGCTCAGTACTCAGGCTGGGTGCTCAGAACTCAGTACTCACAACTGGGTGCTTGGAGTTCAGTTCTCAGGGCTGAGAACTTCCTACTACAACTCCACAAGGAGAGGGTCCCCACTCATGTCACAGGCAGGTAAGCTGAGGTTTAGAGAAGGCACTTGCCCAAAGCCATGCAGAGTGTTGGGGGATGAGCCAAACATTCAACTGACCAAGAGACAGAATGGGGCCACTGCTTGGGGATAAAGCTGTATACAGTAGGTACTCATCAGAGTATGTAATGTGCACACTTGGAGACATCACTTCCTGGTGAACTGAGCCCTCTGCCAGCACCAACTAAATCCTGGCCCAGTCTGTCTCTGATACATCCACCAGGACCACAAATACACCTCAGAGAGGGGGCAGTTCACTAGCCCCAGGCTGCCTTGCAATTAGGTTCCACCCCACACTCGCCCTGCGCCCTCCCTGCATGGCCTCAGGCGGCTGCAGCCCAGGCGATCCTCTAACCACTGGCCAGGGAGGACATGGGCCCTCAGAGATGAGGGAGGGGCTCTGGTGAAAGCAGGTGCCCCCACCCACCACCACTGTGGCTCCAGTCTCAGGAAGGCGTGGTGTGCCCTAGCCATGACCTTCCTTTCCCACCAGTGGCTAGATTTAGAAATGCCCAGAAAAACCTGGAGTTTGCTTCAGGACATGGACTCCTCTGAGTCAGAGACCGCAAACACCATTGCCCTCAGAGAGGCAGCTTATATAAATTCATGAGGCCATCTGGGAGCTTGCATACATAATAAACAAGCAAGACTATTCTTCCAAAGAGAAACATCTTTATCTTTATTTCTTTTCCTGAAGTTCCTCTTAGTGGATATGTCATTTCTCTTCCCTAGAAAAGAATAAGCAGCGTTTTGCTGCCTCCCTAAAAGCACAATGCGAACGTGATGGTGAACGGCCCTACTGTGAGGAAGGCGACGGGAGTGCCGGAACTGCTGTGCAGACCCCTGCCTGCAGGGGCCATGACTGCCTGCTCAGGAGCCGAAGCTCTCTGTGGTCAGATCTTTTTTTTCCTTTTTTTTTTTTTAAGAAAACCAGAAATCCAAAATTTTAGATAATAACTGAATTTTGAAGTATCGCCAAATGACAAAAAGGCCATCATTAAAAAGTCTACAAATAAATGCTGGAGAGGATGTGGAGAAAAGGGAACCCTCCTACAGTGTTGCTGGGAATGTAAATTGGTAGAGCCATTATGGAGAACATATGAAGATTCCTCAAAACACTAAAACTAGAGCCACCATATGATCTAGCGATCCCACTCTTGGGCACGTATCTGGAGAAAACTATAATTCACAAAGGTACATGCACCCCTAAATTCAATGCAGTGCTATTTCCAATAGCCAAGACAAATCAGTTCAGCTCAGTTCAGTCGCTCAGTCGTGTCCGACTCTTTGAGACCCCATGAACTGCAGCACGCCAGGCCTGCCTGTCCATCACCAACTCCCGGAGTTCACCCAAACTCATGTCCATTGAGCCATCCAGCCATCTCATCCTCTGTTGTCCCCTTCTTCTCCTGCCCTCAACCTTCCCCAGCATCAGGGTCTTTCAGACAAAGACAAATATCATGTGATATCACTTATATGAGAACCTAAAATATGATACAAAAGAATTTATCTATGAAACAGAAACAGACTCACAGACATAGAGAATAGATTTGTGGTTGCCAAGGGAGAGGGAGCTGGGGGAGGGAAGGACTGTGAGTCTGGGGTCAGCAGATCCAACAGTTATATATAGGATGGATAAAACAAGGTCCACTGTATCACACAGGGAAATGTATTCAATATTCTGTGAATAAACCGTAATGAAAACAAATAGGTATATATGCATAACTGAGTCACTTTGCTGTACAGTAGAAAGTAATACAATATTGTAAATCAACTATACTTCAATAAAATAATTTTTAAAAGAAATATTGACAAACGGTGGGCTTCCCTGATGGCTCAGACAGTAAAGACTCTGCCTGTAATTTGAGAGACCTGGGTTCGATCCCTGAGTTAGGAAGATCCCCTGGAGAAAGGAATGGCAACCCACTCTAGTATTCTTGCTTGGATAACCTCATGGACAGAGGAGCCTGGCGGGCCACATTCCATGGGATTGCAAGAGCTGGACGTGACTGAGCAACTAACACTTTCATTTTCATGGACAAAAGGGCTAACCAAAACATGTCTACCGGCCAAAGTCAGCCTGCAGACCACAGGCTGTGACCCTGTCTTACGAAACTGCTGCTTCCCCAGGCTCCCTGGCTGATGGTAAGGTGAGGGGTCTTCTGGGGTCCAGCTCTCCCAGGGGCACCTGTCCTGGCACAGAGCTCCTGCCCCCACCCAGTATAGATGCCCACACTCAGGCTGCTCTGAAAGAGCCGACGAGGGAGCAAAGTCTGAGCGGTGCTGCGTGGGCCTCCAGTGCTCCCGCCAGTTCTGGGCTGTGCCCACCACCGCCTCACCTTGGGCATCACCAGGTTCAGCCATCACCATGACTGTTTGTCATAGCACAGCCTTCCCACATTAGACAGCAAGTCTGTGCTCTGAAATGCAAGCCTTGGGTGGGGATCCCAGACACAGGAAGGACTGAATTCCCCCTAAGGCAAGATACCTTCAGCCTTTGTTCCAGTCTCCTTGTTCTCACCTCCTCCAAATCCTGCCAGTTCTGATTTTCCAGCCTATAAATTCCACTCATAAGTCTGACACTGCGGTTGCCATGGCTTCAACAAGAAACCCACCTGCCCCTATCCCCAGATCCTGCCTGGACCAGCCCACCTGAGCAGCCCGACAGTGGGAGCCTCTGTTCCTCGGTCCCCGGCGACCCCTGCTGGTCAATCCTTGGAGATGAGGGAGGTTCTAGCATCTGTGTTTGTGCACCTGCAGTCCCTATGCCTGGAAATTGGGGTTACAGGCTAAACCCACCTGCACTCAGCATTCCAGCGTCCAGGGAGAACACTCTGCGTTTCCCTAAGCTCCTTTCCCATGTGGAACTGACTCCCTCATCCACGCACTTGTGCAGCCACATGGCACCGGGAGTCAGGAAGGAGCCCTCAATGATATGCTCTCAGTCTTTAGCAACTGCGTCTCCAAGCTGTGAACTGTTACTCACTCATTTGGGATCATTCCACACAAGTGCATCAATGGGAACGTATCACACAGGCCAGGGTTCAGCCCAGTCTCTCTTGACTCTTATTTGACTCACTCGGGGAGGAAAGGTCTTCCAAGAGTCAACCACCAAGGAGGAAGCTGGGTGGGAGAGGAGCCAGGAGAGACGGACAGAGAGAAGGGCCGGCAGGTGGATGTAAGCTTGGAGGAGAGAACCTGTCCAAGAGCCTGAGACCAGGGCTGGGAGGCAGAGCTTAGGAAGATTCAGCCTCAACAGCAGGAAAATAAAACCATCTGTGCTGTTTTTACTAATTCTCCAAAAGCACCACGGATCTGGCATCTACTTGTGATAACTGCCTTGTTTTTTTAAAAATGTTCATGAAAATGTTCATTTTTAGCATGGATAATTTTAAACCATTTTCAAATCGACCTTTCCTGGCAATGAGTAGATATGATTTGCTTCCACGAAGACACCCACAAGCTGTCTAAATTTGGCATCGTTGCTGAGTAGGGATGGATCTGTAATCACAGATGCTCTGTGACCCTGGTTTCTTAGTTTCCTGGACCCAGCTCCTCCCTTCCATCCTCTCCCACCCACAGGCACAAACACAACTTCCTGCTGAGTGTTGGGAGCCCCTGCCCACTCCCACTGCTCTGCAGACCTACTCACATCATACAGGAAATCAGATTTTAGTCCTTGGGATTTTAAGGATCGGAGTTTCCCAGGTGGCGCTAGTGGTAAAGAATCTGCCTCCCAATGCAGGAGACACAAGAGATGAGGGTTCAGTCCCTGGCTGGGGAAGATCCCCTGGAGGAGGGCATGGCAACCCACTCCAGTATTCTTGCCAGGAGAATCCCATGGACAGAGGAGACTGGTGGGCCACGGTCCATGGGATCACATGGTCTGACATGACTGAAATGACTTAGCACACACACACACATGTCAAGGATGCAGAGGAGGAAGCTCTGCTTGTGGGCCATCCATGGGCACGGCCACCAGATTAAGCTCTGGGGTCGGAGATCAGAGCTCAGTTCCAGACTCTGTTCCCAGGTGACGCAGGCAAGTCCCCAAGCCCTCATCTGTGATGGTGATGGTGACAGGCCCCACCCCCCACGGCAAGACCCAAAGGAGGCAAAAGACCCCTAAGCGGTCCCTGTCCTGTCCTTCCTGTCATCAGCAGGCACCCATCTCTGTGACCCACCCTTGGACCACAGCTGCCTCCAGTGACTCCAGAACTGTCCTTGTCAGGGGAGCACCCTGAAGGCCCCCTGCAGGGCAGAACACTAGCCTTGCTAACTCTGGGTCTGCCCGGCCCGTGGCTCACTGTCTTGTTTGTTTCCTGTGTCCCTGGAACTCCTCTCCCCAAAGGCAGTCTCACTAGCTTCCTCTGCACCTAACTTCCCAGCGGGGATCTGTCCGACTCCTTCCCTTCAGACCCCAATCAAGATCACCCAAGATCACCCGTCTCCACCCTCTAGTGAGCACACAATTGGAATCAGACTAAGCCTAACCTGCCCTTTATATCTGTAATGACAGGCCTGGCCATTTTCACAGGACATGAGCACAAGCTTGACCTGACTTTTACAGAGGAGATGGCTGCACCCAGGGTCCATGCAGAGAGCGGTCGGGAGCCAGAAGAGCCTGAGCTCTCACAGGTCCCACCCGGACCTGTGGAGCCTAGATCAGCATCTTCACAAGACCCAGTGGTCCCGGAGCACGTGCAGTTCAGGCTGCTTGTCTGTGGGCATCGGACTGGGCCAGGCCCACCTCTGACACGTGGCCTAGAAAGGATAATTAACGACACACCTAAACAATCAAGAGGTTTTGCACAAAACTAATCTCCAGTTTTCTCAATCAAAGAAGAGGTAGCAGCATCTGCATCCACAGTGGCTGCCAGCCGGTCAGCTGGGTGAGGGGTCTCAACTCACCTCGCCCCCACCCTCCACGATGCCCCCCACTCACACCACTCTCAGCCCCCTGGACACTCAGGTCTGAAGCCCCTGGTACCCTTCCTGGGAGCTGCACCAGCCCCTGGCCACTCCTGCTCCAGCCCTTGCATCTGCTGTTCCTCCAACTGGAGTCTCTTCCTCCCTCGGGGTCTCTACCTATCACCCCCAGCTCAGGAGGCCCCGTGGGGCCACCTCTGTCTTCCCACCTTACCCTGCCATGACTGCCTTCACATGCTGTGTCTCCATCCCCACTCAAGATCTTGAGCACTAAATTTTCTAGAAAAAGGCAAAGCCTAGGGGTCACCTGGAACTCAGCAATTCACTGATGAATGGATGGATGACAGGCTGGGCCACCCTGCCCTCTGGGACTCACTTTCTCCACTTGTCAAGGAAGGGGGCTTGGCCACAGGACCACATAGGTTCTGCATGGAGGGAGCATGGTGCCTCTTCCAGGAGCTAAAGAGAGTGGTAGGATTTTCCCCTTAACACCAGAGGGACCATGAGGTTCAAGGCCTAGTGAGCCATGAGGTTCAAGGCCTTGGCAGGAGGGAGAACAAAGGGGCCGGTGTGGAGGACAGAAGGGGGGAGTGAGCCTCTTGGAGGCCGTGCTCCTCACTTTCTGGGGCCTGATGTGCTAAGAGACACGAGTGGTAGCAGAACCTGTGGATCAGGGCAGCAAGGGAGGCAGAGAAAGGAACCAGAGAAAGGACCCCTAGAATGGGTCCACCTCTTCCAGTCAAAGTAGCTGATGCTTGGGTCCTACAAATAGGGACTTACCCTCTCCACTTCAAGGCACTCTTGTTGTCTTATTTCATTTTTCTTTAAATCACTAGCAACTGCCCCCGGCTCGTCTCCCCAGCTACCATTGGTTCCCGACCCAGCATGCTCCTGATTTGGGATCAAAGAACTGCAGGTCAACAAGAGAAAGAGTTTTAACTGAGCATGTGGGAAGGATGGAAACAGAAAGGAGGAGCACCAATCAACTCATCCCTAAATGTCACACCTTTAAAAAAACATTCCCACTGGGAGTGTCTGGGGCTCATACCTGCCTGGACAAAGATTCACTACGAAGGGTGCTGGGTGGAGAGGTGGGCTCATGCCCCTCAGGCCTATAATAGAACCACCTGCTCTGAACCTCTAAAAACTCACTACCCAGAGGACCCAGACACGTCAGACCTGGGCTTCATTTCATGCGTCATCAGAATTCCCAGGCAAGACCCAGAGGCTCTTGGTGACTCTGATGGGGTTGCTGAAAAGTCTGCTAACCCAACTCTCACTTGATGCTTCATCACAACAGCAAAGGGTGTCGGTCGTCTGTCCAGATAGACAGCATCGGGCATGTACATGTGTGGACTGTGCAGGGGGTGTCAGGCCCCCCAGTGTTCTCCTAGGGATCGCCCGGAAGTCCTCTCCGGAGTCTCCGTAATTCACAGTCTGCTTGGAAAACCCATGATGTGCTTTGCAAACAGAAAAATCCCCATGCTCACTGCCCTCCCTCCATGACACACCAACCTCATCTATTCCTGCCTCCTGTCCTCTGCACTTGCTGGTTCTTAACCTGGAATATTCTTCTCCCGGGCCTTCTAGAGATGAGCCTCTTTTGGCCATTCAATTGTCGCTTCCTCTGAGACACCTGCCTCCTCCCCACAACCTCCCTCCTCCCCATCTGCCATCTCTTCCATCCTTCTCCCCAAAGGTCTTCCTAAACTTATTGCTCTTTGAAATTACCTATTTAGTTGCTAATTTGTTTATGATCTGTCTTTCCCACTAGAATATAAACTACTCCAAAGCAGAAACGCATGGCTTTTCTTGTTTACAAATGAACTCCAGGCCTGACACCTTAGGTCCCTGATGGGTATTTGTCGAATGATGGTGGATGAGATTTCGATCCTTAGGTAAACACCGCTTGCAGCCTGGGTGTTGCTATAGAAATCTCTCCTTCCCTAACAAAACTGATACAATCGTGGTCTTATTGCTGACACCCAATAATGCAGCACCTGGACTACAAAACCGCAGGAGAATAGAGTCTGTTCATAAACAGACAGACCCAAGAATGGATGTGCCCCAAGAGAGTGGGTCCCTGTTACTGGAGGTGGATTTACCGGAGTGCCTACCAGGGCAGGTCATATGGCCAGGGAGACTCACCCTGTGCTAGCATCTCACTTCCCAGCAGGGTTCAGCTCTGCTGACAAAGGAGGAAGAAGAGGTCCCTACCCAGCTCTTGCCTCACTATTCTGAGAACTCTGTCCCAGCATCACCCAAAATCTTCAAAAGGAGCCAGAAATTCAGAGTCATAAATAAAAATTTTCAATTTCCAAAACACAGTATGGGATGAAACCAAACTTGTCTCTAGGTGCCTGGCCTGCTCTGCTTCTTAGGAGATCCCAGGAGGCATCCCATCACCTCGCTGCTCTCCTGCCCCCACCAGGAAAACTCAGTTTCCTTTGGGGCCCTAAGAAGCCAAGGAAGCCGTCACGCACAGGGACCCATCCTGGTTCAGAGAATCCCATCCCAGGCCATTTGCATTTTTGTTTTGCCTTATCAACAGCAGAAATTTATTTCTCACAGTTCTGGAGACTGGAAGTCTGAGATCAGAGTGCCAACACAGTCAGGTTCTGGTGAGGGCCCACAGACTGTGGACTGCCAAACTCTCTCTGTGTTCTCACATGGTAGAAGGGGGCAGAAGAGCTTTCTTGGGTTTCTTTCATAAGGGGACTAATCCTGTTCATGACCATCACATTAAGTATTAGGATTCCAATGTGTGGATTTTAGGGGGACATAAAATTCATGCCATACCATTATCATTGTTGTAATTATTCCATCTATCACTATGTGAGATTTTATCTGGTATAGAGCTGGTGGGCATTTGAATGATTTCCAGATCTGAGTTATAAGTAAAGATGCTACGAACACTTCTGCACATAACTCTTGTCATCTCTTCATTGCTGTCTGTAGAATTGCTCTGTCACCGGGCAAGATATACTTTTAGTAAGTCTAAGGTCTGGCCCACTAGCATCTGTCTTGTTCTTATATAAACACAAGTGTAGGGGATGGAAATGGGGAGAGGGTAGGGAGGGAGAGGAAGTTTGAGATAATATTCTTTTTTATTAGTTCATTGGTTTTATTGCTTTTGGTTGCAGTGGGGCTTTGTCGCTGCCCAAGTGTTTTCTCTAGTTGCGGCAAGTGCGCTTCTCATTGCGGTGGCTTCCCTTGTTATGGACCGTGGGACCTGGAGCACACCTGCTTCAGTAGCGGCAGCCCGCCGGCTCAGCATTTGTGTCTCCGTGGCGCAAGAGCGCAGGCTCAGTACCCGTGGCCCGTGGGCTTAGATGCTCTGCAGCGTGTGGCATCTTCCCAGGGATCAGACATATGGACCAGGGATCAAACCTGTGCCTCCTGCATTGGCAAGCAGATTCTTATCCACTGCACCACCAGGGAAGTCCTGAGATAATATTTTTTAAGCTCTGACATACTTTAAGGTATCTGGAAGGCCAGATTGAAGATTTCTGTTTTTGCAAAACTACCCATGATTATCAAGGCCTTTTGTTTTTACTTCAAAATCTCTGTATCTTCTTGACAGAGTCTTTCAAAAAGGAGATGTTTTTAATTATGCTGAAGTCTAATTCATCAATTCTTCCCTTTTTTTGGTATTAAATCTAAGAACTCTTCACCCAGGTCTAGGTCCTAAAGATTTCTTCTTTTTTTTTTTCTAAAAGTTCTATAGTTTCACATTTTATATTTGTCTGTGATCTCTTGCAAATTAATGTTTGTTTAAACTGGGAGGTTTTGGTTGAGGTTCATTCTTTTGTATAGGAACATACAGCCTTTTGTCTATGGATGCTCCCACAACATTTGTCGAAAAGACTATTCTTTCTCAGAGAAATTGAACTGCTTTTGCCACTATGTCAATGTAATGTATACAGAAGTAGAAAAATAATGTTGCACATGAAACAGATAATGTTATAAACCAATGTTACCTCAAAAAAAAGGGCAAGCAGCAAAAAGGATAGCAACAATAACAAAAAATTAGTTGAGGAGAAAGTATTTGTAAATCACTTATTCAACAAAGGACTTGTAGTTGGACTGAATAAAGAACTGTCAATATTGTGAGAAAAAAAAAACTGTCCACATTAACAGAATTAAGGGGTGAAAAGCCACATGATTTCAGTTGATGCTGAAAAAGTATTTGACAAAATTTAGTACCCTTTCATGATAAAAAGCAGTCAACAAACTAGGTGAATGGTTAAACAAACTGTGGTACATTTATACCATGGAATACTACTCAGCAGTTTTGAAAAATGAACTACTGATACGATTGGAATGGATTCCAAGGATATTATGCAGAGTAAAGAAGTCAACCCGTAGAGTCTATATACTGTCTTATTCTATTTATATAGCATTCTTGAAGTAACAAAATTAGAGACAGAGAATAGATTAGTGGTTGCCTCGGGTTTGGGACAGAAGATGGGGAAATTAGAGGGGTTGCCCAAGGGAGCCTGTGTTGATGGGACGATTCTATATTTTGGCTGGACATGTACATGAAACTACGCATGATAAAACCACCATACAGAAAACTAGAGAAGTCTGAATAAACCCTATGAGTTGTACCAAGGTCAATTTCCAGTTTTGTTATTGGGCTATACTTAGGGCATCTACATTTTTAAAGGCCATTTTTCTCTCCTTTTAAAAGCTGTGCTTGCCTTGAACCAAAGAAATTAATTCCAGTCCTTAGTGCTGACCAAGCCAAATAGGTAATAAAGATGAAATATTCTGAAACAGAGAAACCCAGCCAGGAGGGGCCTCTCCCATCCTTAACGTGAGGGTAGACATCTTGGCCCCCTTTGGAGAGGAGGACCCAGGAGTCAGCTGGGAATCCCCTCCCCCACCTCAGGACTCACTCCTCCTGGAGCTGAAAGTCAGGTCCCTTAGAAACAGGTCTGAAGCCCAAGGTTTCCTATGTCATGGCAGAAATGCTCAGAGGACATGGTGTGGCCACCCTGGACATACATGCTCCTGCATGTCACCACTGGCAACCTTCTCTGGACATCCAGGCACATGCTTATAGTCGAGGACCATGCTCTGCTGGATCCCATGGCACAGGAAGGGTTTCAAAACCCAGTGATCCAAAGGCAGAAAATGCTGCAAGGACCACCTCCCAGGCTGCACACGAACCCTTGAGAGGGACCCAGGGTCTGCACAGATGCTGCCCGTGTAAACCTAGAGCAAAGGGGGCTTCACCAAAGAAGCAGAGCTTCGCAGGTGTCCCCAGCCACTGGGCATCCCTTCCCATCTGCCTTGCTACAACCGAAACCCCTAGGCACTGACAACGAAGACCTGCACCTGGCCTCCACTGTGGGCTGATGGAGAAAGGGCACCTCCTCGCAGCCCAGGAGCCCCTCCCTGCCTGGCGCTTACCTCCAACGGGACCACCTGCATCAGGATAGCAAAGTTGGTGAGGTGCGTGCAGCGGCAGACGGAGTAGCTGAGGTTCCCTTCCGTGAGCGCACAGCCCTGGTTCGACCAGATGCCTTCTCCGGAGCTGAGGACACAGAAGGAAAGGTCAGTGGGAAGCAACCACCCAGCCTTGCCCCAGGAGCTGAGAAACTGTTCTCACTCATCAGGCTGATGTGTCTTGTTGATCGGGCCACAAGGGAACAAGCACCTGTTTCCTTCTGGGAGGGGGAGGCTGTGTAGCCATGTTAGCACAATCACTTTGGAAAACACCTGGTCTGACGTCCAATAAACAGGAAGTGTCTCTCGGCCGCCTGAAGGTCTTCTTTTGAGAAATGTCTATGCAGGTCTTGTGCCATTTTTCGATTGTGTGTCTTTGTTTCTGTTACTGAGTTGTATAAACTGTCTGTATATTTTGGAAATTAACCCCTTGTCAGTCACATCATTTGCATATACTTTCTCCCATTCTGTGGTTGTCTTTTCTTTTTGCTTATGGTTTCCTTTGCTGGGCATGTACTCAAACAACACTCTAATTTGAAAAGATACATGCACCCTAATATTCACAGCAGCACTAGTTACAATAACCAAGACATGGAAGCAACCTAAATGTCCACTGACAGATGAATGGATAAAGAAGATATGGTACATGTATCCAGTGGAATATTATCCAGCCATTAAAAAGAATGAAATAATGCCATTTGCACCAACACAGATGAGCCTAGAGATGATCACACTAAATAAGTCAGAAGGAGAAAAACAAATACCATATATCACTTATGTGTGGAATCTAAAATATAATACAAATTAACATATCTAAGAAACAAAAAGGATTCACAGGCACAAAGCACAGACTTGTGGTTGCCAAGGGGGAGGGGAAGAGGAGGGAAGGGCTGCGAGTTTGGGATTAACAATGCAAACTATTATATATAAAATGGATAAACCAGGTCCTACCATACAGCACAGGGAACTATGTTCAATATCCTGTGATGAACCACAACGGAAAAGAATATGAAAAAGAATGTATATGTATATATAACTGAGTCACTTTGCTGTACAGAATAAATTAACACAACATTGTAAATCAACTATACTTCAGTAAAAATTTCATAAAAATGGAGTGTGTAGGTCCTGCAACCCAGCAACCCCAACTAGAGAATTCTGAGCTATGTGCACAGGGACACATCTGGGGTATTTACTGAATGACGAGTGATGTTAGAGAACACTTTAAAGTCCTAATGTCCACCTCCCTGGTGGCTCAGACAGTAAAGAATCTGCCTGCGATGCAAGAGACTCGGGTTTGATCCCTGGGTCAGTAAGATCCCCTGGAGAAAGGAATGGCTACCCAATCCAGTATTCTTGCCTGGAGAATCCCATGGACAGAGGAGCCTGGCAGGCTGCAGTCCATGGGGTTGCAAAGAGTTGGACACAATTGAGCAACTAACACTTTCACACTAATGTCCACCTCAGGGACCTGGATAAGGCACAAACACTAGTAAAAAGCAACATGTATTCATACAGATAAAACACACAAATGTAACATCCAATGTTGAATGCATAATAATGAAGCAAGGGCATGACACAAAAGAAGATCAAATATTTTTATGAACATAACTACACACTATACATAAGTTATTCAGAAAACTCTCCCACAGAGAGGGCAAAAGACTAGGATAAGATGTAAACGTCTTTTATGTGTTTGCTTTTCTTTACAATGTTGTAATTCTTTAAACAATCACATTTTGACATATTACCTGCATCATTTCTTCAAGTACAAACCAAGACAAAAATTACTTGAAGCAAGGGTGCTCAAATGCTAATGGGGGTTCATTCTTGTGGTAATAATATTAGCAATTACAATTTTCTTCTCTGTACTGCTCTATGTTTTCAAATCAAAAAAAAAAAAAGATGCTTAAATGGTTCTTCCCAGAAACTGCAACTCTGAATGATCAACAAAGACAAATCTTTGCTTTGGCCAAAGGCAGGGGCCCTTGGGGAAAGGTTTTATAAAGCTGAAGCAGTTTAAAGGCTCTAGTTTCACTTTGCTTTATGTTCAGTTTTCATGACAACATCAAGCCGTGGATGAGGAATGCGGACATCCCAGAGGGTGATGTATAAAGACAGTCCTGCCTGCTCCTGCTCATGTCCAGTGAACGAAGCACACACAGGCAGCATCTTTATTTTCATCCTGAGGCAGATGGTGTCCCCATGAGGATGCTGTGATCGTAACTCTGGGTGAGCCTTGAGCAGCGTGCAACCTAAGGGCAGGTCATCGGGCAGGGACTCGGGGTGGTGCTGAGCCTGATGACATGGGAACAGGGGCTTGGGAGGCGACGTTCATGACAAGCGAGGTGGGGGCATTTAGCAGAGACCCGACAGCACAGCCAGGACCACTGAACCTATCAGTTTAGAGCCTCCACCGCCCGACAAGATCAGAATAAAAGGGCCTTAGCGATGGGCAGGCCCTCCCCCACCATGCCACCTGTTAGGGCTAACTGGCTCCCATTCCTTGAGGAAAGCCAGAGACCCCGCTGCTGGGCTGTCTGCGACCTTTGTCTACTGAATATATGAGTGCCACACTTGAATTAGAGGGCGACCGGAAAACTAGCAGGCACAGAATCTGGGGGGCGTGATCACAGGGGTGGAAAGTGCGCCTTGCACCGCCGCCAAGAGTGACGATGAATTAAAAGCCAACCATGAAAGTCACATCTTCCCAAACGGAGCCACGCGGGCGTGACGATGTCTTCATCACCCAGGACCTGAGCCCCGGTAGTGTCACCTCTGCCTGCGTGTAGAGAGCTGCATCCCAGGGAGCCCGTGGGAACAAGGAGCCTCACTCCCCAGTTTGTGCATCAATAAATCTGCCATGGAAGCCAGGCCAAGCGATGTCAAACAACAGGAAAATATGCGTCTCACCCTGTGACCGAGGAAGTTGTCATCTGAGCAGAAAACCATTCACCCACATGCATAAATGGCATGTGTATATATAAATATGAAAATGCTTCATATTATGTGTATTCTGTAGATGTGAGCAGAACGCGCACAAGAAAGGATGGTGGAATGATGCAAGAAGCATGCAACTAAACAACCATATGTTTCCTGGGAACATAAATATAAAACATGCATAAGTTACTGAAAAATACACACAAAAATCTCCCCGCTGTGTTACTGCAGGCTCTAGGAAAGGAAATCAGGTTAAGATCTAAAGGCCCAACAGCACATGTGCTTTTCTAAATAATGCTTTATTTTTTTAAAGAATAATGCTTTAATATATTGCTGCTATCATTTGCTAAAGTGTGAGTCTAGGAAAAACATAGCCTAGAATTCTAAGCTCAATGAGACCATCTTTCAGATATAAAAGTGCATGTTCTCAGAAAAATGAGAACAGGACTTGCTACCAGCAGACTCACACCACAAAAGAGTTACAGGAATATACCAGACAGAACATGTGTTCTACACAAAGAAATAAAATAGCTGGAGATTGAAAACATGAAGGGAAATTATTATGTTTTTAATATTTATTTTTATGTATTTATTTGACTGCTCTGGGTCTTAGTTGCGGCATCCGGGATCTAGTTCCCTGACTAGGGATTGAACCTGTAGCCCCTGCATTGGGAGCTCAGAGTCTTAGCCCTGAGATCACCAAGGAAGTCCTCACAATTATCACTTTCTTAATTTTAATTGCTTTAGTGGACAACTAATTACCTAGAGTAACAATACTCCCAATATACTGTGCATTTATGACATTTGTAAAGATATAATGTATAATAAGAATAGTACTAATTATGGGCAAGAAGAGTTATGATACGATTGTTGCATTGTCTCCAAGTACATGTGAGGTGGTATGATATTATTGCCAAGTAGACACAGATGAATTAAAGATATATATTCTAAGCCCTCTAGGGCAACCTTACAAAAAAATTAAAAGGAAGTAGACAGCAGGAGTCAATAGCAGAGAAAAAAATGACATAAATATAAACAGAAAAATCCAAATGGAATAAGAAAAGGAGAATATAAGAAGCGGAAAAAAAGAGTAGATCATAATCTGGTCGGGTGTGTGGTCGAGCACGGACGTCCTGGCCACCTCCCTCACTCTTCCCCACTCCCTCCATCCCCTCCTCTGCCCCCTCCTCGCCCAGGGACCCTCCCACGCGGACAGTACCTGAAGTCCAGGAAGGCGCAATACAGGAAGATTCGGTTGCTCTCGTTGGTGGCCTCAGTGTACTGCCTTTGAGTCTGAAATGAGAGAGGATGGACGCACCTCGTGATACACAGACAAGCTGCCAACACTGATGTGAGAGCCAAATGCTCGCGACCCCCAGGACCCCAGGTGTGTACACACAAAGCCCTTGACTTTCCGCTGCAACCCTGGTGGACACCCAGCCCCATCTCCCACATGGCGCTCCTTGGCCCACACATATCAGGACTCTTTTGCAGTCAGGTCCTTTACATTTGCTGGGTCCTTCTGCTAGAAAGCTCTTCCCCCAAGACAACTCTCCCTGCCTTCAGGTCTCTCCTTGGGAGACCCGCCTGCCCATTCAAATCAGTTTCAACCTACCCCTCCCTCTTACTACAGTTTTCATAGTACTGATCACACAGCATGTTGCATATTTACTTACGTCCTTGTTTGCTGGCTTCCTCTCCAGAACGTGCACACAGAGAACCTGTGGCTCTCGTCTCCTCATATCCCCTGTGCCTACCCTAGTCCGGCACACAGCAGGTGCTTACTAAATACTTACTGAACCAATGAACAGGTGAACAGATCCATCAACAACCCTTAGGATTCTCACTCCCCTAAGAGAGAAAGTCTCGTCCCCAGGCTCGGGGTATCTGGTATCACCTGCTCTGCCCTCAGCAACACACAGAGGCTTCTCCAAGAATCTTGCCAGGGAGCTCAGGAAGCCAGCAGCTCCATAGGAAACCAGAATAAACAGTATCTAACCAATTCCCAGTTGATAAATCAAGAACCAGAGATCAAATAGCCAACATCTGTTGGATCATAGAAAAAACAAGAGAATCCCAGAAGAACACTACTTCTGCTTCATTGACTACGCTAAAGGCTTTGACTGTGTGGATCACAACAAATTGTAGAAAATTCTTCAAGAGATGAGAATACCAAACCACCTCCTGCCTCCTGAGAAACCTGTATGCAGGTCAAGAAGCAACAGTCAGAACCAGACATGAAACAACAGATTGGTTCAAACTCTTGAGAAGAGTACATCATGGCTGTATACTGTCACGCTGTTTATTTAACTTATATGCAGAGTACATCATGCGAAATACTGGGCTGGATGAAGCACAAGCTGGAATCAAGATTGCTGGGAGAAATATCAATAACCTTAAATATGCAGATGACACCACTCTTAAGGCAGAAAGTGAAGAGGAACTAAAGAACCTTTTGATGAAAGTGAAAGAAGAGAGTGAAAAAGCTGATTTAAAACTCAGCATTCAAAAAATGAAGATCATGGCATCTGGTCCCATCACTTCATGGCAAATAGATGGGGAAACAATGGAAACAGTGAGAGGCTTTACTTTCTTGGGCTCCAAAATCACTGCAGATGGTAACTGCAGCAAGGAAATTAAAAGACACTCGCTTCTTGGAAGAAAAGCTATGATAAACCTGGACAACATATTAAAAAGCAGAGACATTACTTTGCTAACAAAAGTCCATATAATCAAAGCTATGGTTTTTCCAGTAGTCATGTATGGATGTGACAGTAGGACCATAAAGAAGGCTGAGCACCAAAGAATTGATGCTTTTGAACTGTGGTGTTGGAGAAGACTCTTGAGAGCCCCTTGGACTGCAAGGATATCAAACCAGTCAATTCTAAAGGAAATCAGTCCTGAATATTCACTGGAAGGACTGATGCTGAAGCTCTAAAGCTTTGGCCACCTAATGCAAAGAGCTGACTCACTAGAAAAAACCGTGATACTGGGAAAGATTGACAGCAAGAGGAGAAGGGGACAAAGAGGACAAGAGGGTTGGATGGAATCACCGACTCAACAGACATGAGTTTGAGCAACCTCCAAGAGATGGTAAAGGACAGGGAAGCCTGGAATGCTGCAGTCCATGAGGTTGCAAAGAGTTGGACCCGACTGAGTGACGGAATAACAACAAAAAAGTGAATATAATAAAAAAGAGACAGACTCACAGATCTAGAGAACAAGTTTAGTGGTTACCAGCAGGTAGAGGAAAGGGAGGAGGGGTGATTGGCTTAAAACTGAACATTCAAAAAACTAAGATCATGGCATCCGGTCCCATCACTTCATGGCAAATAGAAGGCGAAAAAGTGGAAGCAGTGACAGATTTTATTTTCTAGGGTTCCAAAATCAGTGCGGACAATGATGATGACTGCGGCCATGAAATTAAAAGGTGCTTACTCTTTGGAAGGAAAGCTATGACAAACCTAGACAATGTATTAAAAAGAAAAGGCATCACTTTGCCAACAAAGGTTCACATAGTGAAAGTCATAGTTTTTCCAGTAGTCATGTACAGAGGTGAAGGTTGGACTCTAAAGAAGGCTGAGCACCAAGGAATAAATGCCTTCAAACTGTGGTGCTGAAGAAGACTCTTGAGAGTCCCTTGGACAGCAAGGAGATCAAACCAGCCAGTCTTAAAGGAAATCAACTCTGAATATTCATTAGAAGGACTGATGCTGAAGCTGAGGCGCCAATACTTTGGCCCTCTGTGGCAAAGAGCCAACTCATTGGAAAAGAGCCCGATGCTGGGAAAGATTGAAGACAAAAGGAGAAGAGGGTGGCAGAGGATGAAATGGTTAGAGAGGATCACTAACTCAATGGACATGAATTTGAACAAACTCTGAGAGATAGTGAAGGACAGGGAAGCCTGGCATGCTGCAGTCCATGAGGTTGCAAAGAGTTGGACATGACTTAGTGACTGAACAACTTAACATGAATAAAATAACCTACAAGGAGAAAAAAAATTCTTTTAAACAAAAAAATAAAATAAGCTACAAGGATGGGCTTCCCAGGTGGCACTAGTGGTAAAGAACCTGCCTGCTAATGCAGGAGACACAAGAGATGCAGGTTTGATCCCTGGGTTAGAAAGACCCCTGGAGGAGAAAATGGCAACCCACTCCAGTATTCTTGCCTGGGAAATTCCATGGACAGAGAAGCCGGGTGGGCTACAGTCCATGAAGTCACAAAGAGTCATACATGACTGAGCGACTAACACATAAACACAATCCACAAGGATAAACTGTACAACACAGGGAATATAGCCAATATTTTATAATAACTGTAAATGGAGTATAACCTTTAAAAAAAAGAGTATGGTCCCTACAGAAGCCTCAGCATCCCAGGGCTCCACCACAGAACCTGAAACTCTGGGGGTGGGAAGAGCCTCTGGGTTTTCACAAGTCCTTCAGGTTCTCACATGAACTTGAAAATCACTAAAAGCTAGCAAGAGGCTCCCTCTTCTGCCCCTCCTCCTGTCTCAGTCTGCTGTGGCCTTTGTGCTCAGACACAGACAGCCCTGTGGCTGCAGCCATTCAGAACCACAGAAGGTCATTAGCGGGGAAACAGCAACATGTGAAACCCATAAAGGCAAAAATACAAATAAGAACCTGGTGGTGAGCCCCACCCAGCATCAGCAAGGCTTCCCTGGCCCTGAGTAACACCAGACCTCTTCAGGCACCACTGTGTACCCTTCCCCACTGGCAATCACTAGTTTGTTCTTGATATCTGTGAGTCTGCTTCTCTTTTGTTATATTCACTAGTTTCTTGTATTATTTTAGGTTCCACCTACAAGTGATATCACCCAGTATTTGTCTTCCTCTGTCTGACTTATTTCACCTAGCATCATGCCCTCCATCCACGTTGCTGCAGATGGCAACATTTCATTCTTTTTTATGGCTGAGTAAGACTGCAGCCATGAAATTAAAAGACGCTTACTCCTTGGAAGAAAAGTTATGACCAACCTAGATAGCATATTGAAAAGCAGAGACATTATTTTGCCGACTAAGGTCCATCTAGTCAAGGCTATGGTTTTTCCTGTGGTCATGTATGGATGTGAGACTTGGACGGTGAAGAAGGCTGAGCACCAAAGAATTGATGCTTTTGAACTGTGGCGTTGGAGAAGATTCTTGAGAGTCCCTTAAACTGCAAGGAGATCCAACCAATCCAACCCTGGGATTTTTTTGGAAGGAATGATGCTTAAGCTGAAACTCCAGTACTTTGGCCACCTCATGCAAAGAGTTGACTCACTGGAAAAGACTCTGATGATGGGATGCATTGGGGGCAGGAGGAGAAGGGCACGACAGAGGATGAGATGGCTGGATGGCATCACTCACTCGATGGATGTGAGTGTGAGTGAACTCACAGGAGTCAATGATAGACAGGGAGGCCTGGCGTGCTATGATTCATGAAGTTGCAAAGAGTCGGACACGACTGAGTGACTGAACTGAACTAAAGTATTCCAAAGATCTTCACGACCCAGATAATCACAATGGTGTGATCACTCACCTACAGCCAGACATCCTGGAATGTGAAGTCAAGTGGGCCTTAGAAAGTACAAAGCTAGTGGAGGTGATGGAATTCCAGTGGAGCTCTTTCAAATCCTAAAAGATGATGCTGTGAAAGTGCTACACTCAATATGTCAGAAAATCTGGAAAACTCAGCAGTGGCCACAGGACTGGAAAAGGTCAGTTTTCATTCCAATCCCTAAGAAAGACAATGTCAAAGAATGCTCAGACTACCACACAACTGTGCTCATTTCACATGCTAGTAAAGTAATGCTCAAAATTCTCCAAGCCAGGCTTCAGCAATATGTGAACCGTGAACTTCTTAATGTTCAAGCTGGATTTAGAAAAGGCAGAGGAACCAGAGATCAAATTGCCAACATCCACTGGATCATGGAAAAAGCAAGAGAGTTACAGAAAAAAACATCTATTTCTGCTTTCTTGACTATGCCAAAGCCTTTAACTGTGTGGATCACAATCAACTGTGGAAAATTCTGAAAGAGATGGCAATACCAGACTACCTGACCTGCCTCTTGAGAAATGTGTATGCAGGTCAGGAAGCAACAGTTAGAAGTGGACATGGAACAACAGACTGATTCCAAATAGGAAAAGGAGCACAATCAAGGCTATATATTGTCACCCTGCTTATTTAACTTATATGCAGAGTACATCATGAGAAATGCTGGGCTGTATGAAGCACAAGCTGGAATCAAGATTGCCAGGAGAAATACCAATAACCTCAGATATGCAGATGACACCACCCTTATGGCAGAAAGTGAAGAAGAACTAAAGTGCCTCTTGATGAAAGTGAAAGAGGAGAGTGAAAAAGTTGACTTAAAGCTCAACATTCAGAAAACAAAGATCATGGCATCTGGTCCCATCACTTCATGGCAAATAGATGGGGAAACAGTGGAAACAGTGGCTGAGTTTATTTTGGGGGGCTCCAAAATCTACAGATGGTGATTGCAGCCATGAAATTAAAAGATGCTTACTCCTTGGAAGGAAAGTTATGGCCAACCTAGAAAGCATATTAAAAAGCAGAGACATTACTTTGTCAGCAAAGGTCCATCTAGTCAAGGCTATAGTTTTTCCAGTAGTCATGTATGGATGTGAGAGTTGGACTATAAAGAAAGCTGAGCACCGAAGAATTGACGCTTTTGAACTGTGGTGTTGGAGAAGACTCTTGAAAGTCTCTTGGACTGCAAGGAGATCCAACCAGTCCATCCTAAAGGAAATCAGTCCTGGGTGTTCATTGGAAGGACTGATGTTGAAGCTGAAACTCCAATATTTTGGCCACTTGATGCAAAGAGCTGACTCATTGGAAAAGGCCCTGATGTTGGGAAAGATTGAAGGCAGGAGAGGATGAGACAGTTAGATAGCATCACCAACTCAATGGACATCAGTCTGGGTAAACTCTGGGAGTTGGTGATGAACAGTCTGGTGTGCTGCAGTTTATGAGGTCACAAAGAGGTGGAAATGACTGAGCGACTGAATTGAAGTATTCCATTGCGTATATATACCACATCTCCTTTATCCATTCATTAATGGACACTTCCATACTCTGGAGATTGTAAATGCTGCTGTGAACACTGGGGTGCATGTATCTTTTCCAATTAGTGCTCTGGGTTTGTTTGTTTTTTTATTTAGACATCACCCAGGAGTGGAATTGCTGGGTTATATATATGGCAGTTCTTACTTTCAGTTTTTTAAGGAATCTCTATACTATTTTCTGATTCAATGAACATGAACTTGGGCGGACTCTGGGAGATGGTGAGAGACAGAAAGGCCTGGTGTGCTGCAGTCCATGGGGTCACAGAGTCAGACATGACTTAGCAACTGAACAACCACATACTGTTTTCCCCAGTGACTGCACCAATTTCCATTCTCACCAACACTGGATTCCCTTTTCTCCACATCCTCATTTGCTCTCTGCATTATTTTTTGATGATGGCCATTTTCTGGCAGGTGTGATATGATAACTCCTCAAGGTCTGGATCTACATTTCTCTGCTGACTTGAGATGTTAAGCATCTTTTCACATGCCTGTTGACCATCTGCATCTCCTCTTTGGAAAAGCATCTATTTAGTTCTTCTGCCTATTTTTAAGTTAGTTTTTTTTTAATGTCAGATTGTGTGAGCTGTTTGTATAGATTGGATATTAACCCCTTATCAGCCATATCATTTGCAAGTACCTTTTCTTTCCAGTAGCTTGTCTTTCCATTTTGTCATGGCTTCCTTTGCCTTGCAAAAGCTTTTAAGTTTAATTAGGTCCCATTTGTTTACTATGCACCATTTTTAACAAGGAATGCATTTGTGTGATGCTTGTGTAATGGAATAAACGTTAGGGCAGCCAGGACTA
Organism: Madoqua kirkii; assembly: GCA_006408675.1. Classification (NCBI taxonomy): domain Eukaryota; kingdom Metazoa; phylum Chordata; class Mammalia; order Artiodactyla; family Bovidae; genus Madoqua; species Madoqua kirkii. Next base: position 21,818 of record SJYC01079393.1, on the reverse strand, counting down.
GAAGGAGCAAGCCAGCAACACTGTCCGAGGCCCTGAGGGCTTCCCCAGGACAAGGAGCCACCCCTCCTTTCATCGCCAGCTCTGCTCTGAGCACAAGGAAGTATTTCCACGTGGGAGCGGCACAGAGACTGGATCCCTGACCATCTGACTCTGGACCTAAATCACTCTTCAAGGAGAATTTAAAAATCAGGCGCAACCCAGAAGCCAAGCGCCTGTGTGGTCGGCAGGGTGGAGAGCAGACGGCGCTCCCCGGGATCTGGGGCCAGGATCACACCCGAAACAGGAAACCCCGTCTGGGTTCCTCCCGGCTGGGCTCCTGCGATGGGAAAAGCAGATCCCCTCCTTCTGTTTGGAATCTGCAGCCAAAATGGAACAAAGGCCCTCAGCACGCCTCCAGGAAAGACTAGACAGTTCCCAGGAGTTCAGGAGGAAGGAAGGGTGTGTGTGAAGGCACCAGGCGTGGTGCTGCCTGAGAAAGGAGAGTGGGTCGGCCAGGTCATGGCCCACTTTCCCAGAGAGGTGTGGGAGATGCTGTCTGGCCATCATGAAAACCATCCCCACCAGTCATCCCAGGACCCAGGAAATGAGGGTCCCCATCGGGGAACGGGAAGAAGCAGCAGCCACCTTGACCTCCCTCGGCCCTGAGGCTGAGGACCCTGCAGAGCCCTGTGGTCCACAGGGAAAGTCTGATTCTTCACCAGCCATCTCTTCCTAAGCACCTAAGTCCCATGGGGAAAGGCTACATGGGCCCCAGGGAACATCTGCTCTGGGATCTGAGACTCCTGCAAGTGAAGTGAAGTGAAGTGAAGTCGCTCAGTCATGTCGGACTCTTTGCGACCCCATGGACTGTAGCCTACCAGGCTCCTCCATCCCTGGGATTCTTCAGACAGGAATACTGGAGTGGGTTTCCATTTCCTTCTCCAGGAGATCTTCCCAACTCAGGGATCAAACCTGGGTCTCCCGTATTGCAGGCAGACGCTTTACCGTCTGAGCCACCAGGGAAGCCAGGGTCTCCCATTTGGGGAGAAGCAAGTGGGATTCGTCAGGTGTTCACTGTCTGCTGCAGGCCCGGCAAGGGTCTCTATCTGCGAGACACACCTTAGAAGAGAGAAAATCTACCCCACGGCAGCCTATGAATGTTCCTCATTTAGAAACTTGCTTGCTTTTCATTCAAGGACAATCATCCCTGGGTATTCATGGGGGACTTGTTCTACGACCCCCGAGGACACCCAAATCCATAGATACTCAAGTGCCTTATACAAAATGGTGTGGGTTTTGCATATAACCTACACACATCCTCCCATATACTTTTTTTAAAATCTTAGATTGGCTTTATTGAAAATCATCGAAAATTCTAACCATAGAATAATCAGTAGAGAGTCTATTCACTGAGTGCCTGTTATGGATTGAACATGGTAGATGAGTACTTACAACTTTTATTCACAACACACTCTGAAGTAGGAATCATTACTCCCACTTTATATATCAGAAAAGATCATTTGCTTGAAATCTCAGGAGAGCATCTAAAAATGTCAGTGATTCAGCCAGGGCTTCACGCTATTGATACCTGTCTGTAAGACGTTATCCCACCAGCACCCTCATGAAATTCTTAATAATTAAGAGATAATAAAACAAGCAATAAAATTCAAAAGCTACATCATATCCATGTCACTTTCTATATCATTTTGGGCTTTTGCTTTGTGCCATTGGGCATCTATTTCTATGGGGGTTGTTTTGCTTGTTTGTGGTCAGATAGAGGCATGCTGCAGTCCATGGGGTTGCAAAGGGTCAGACAGGACTGAGCGACTAAACGACCACAGAGGCCCTTTAATGAGATGAGAGCATCACTTGCTAAACTGCCCTCTAACTAGGAGGCAGGATCTGCTCATTCCTATCCCAGTTGCTGTGGAACTGAAGAGAGCTTCACAAGCAAGGTCAATGCCTTCCTTTCTCATCTCGTAGGCAGAGAGGACACTATATTTGGAGGGTGGGACAGGTAGAGTTGCTTTACAATGTTGTGTTAGTTTCTGCTGTACAACAACGTGAGTTGGCTATATGTATACATATATCCCCTCCCCTCATGGGCCTCCCTCCCAACGCCCCATCGCACCCCTCTAGGTCATCACAGAGCCCCGAGCTGAGCTCCCTGTGCTGCGCAGCAGCTGCCCACGAGCTGTCTATTTCACACGCTGCAGTGTATAAATGTCAGTGCTACTGACTCAGTTTGTCTCACCCTCTCCAATCCCCCACTGTGTCCACATGTCAGTTCTCTGTGCCTGTGTCTCTATTTCTGCCCTGCAAATAAGTTCATCTGTACCATTATTCTAGATTCCACATGTATGTGTTAATATATTGGATTTGTTTTTCTCTTTCTGATTTATGACAGACTAAGGCAATGGCACCCCACTCCAGTACTCTTGCCTGGAAAATCCCATGGACAGAAGAGCCTGGTGGGCTGCAGTCCATGGGGTCGCTAAGAGTCAGACATGACTGAGCGACTTCCCTTTCACTTTTCACTTTCATGCATTGGAGAAGGAAATGGCAACCCACTCCAGTGTTCTTGCCTGGAGAATCCCAGGGACGGGGGAGCATGGTGGGCTGCCATCTATGGGGTCTCACAGAGTCAGACACAACTGAAGCAACTTAGCAGCAGCAGCAGCAGCAGCAGGTTCATTCATCTCTCAACAAAAGACCCAATTTTGTTTCTTTTATGACTGAGTAACATTCCACTGTATATACGCACCACATGTTCTTTATTCATTCATCTGCTGATAGACATTTTCATTCTTTCCACGTCTTGGCTGTTGTGAATAGGACTGCAGTGAACACCGGGACAAGTGTCTCTTCGAATTACGGATTCTCTCCGGTTTATGCCCAGTAGTGGGACTGTTGAGTCAGTTCTATTTTTATTTTTTTAAGGAACCTCCATAGTGTTCGCCATAGTGGTTGTATCAACTTACATTCCCATTAACTGAACAAGAAGGTTCCTTTTCTTCATACCCTCTCCAGCATTTATTGTTTGTAGATACTCTTGATGATGGCCACTCTGACCAGTGTGAGGTGACACCTCATTGTAGTTTTGATCTGCATTTCTCTAATCAGTGAGAAATGGAGTGTTCCCCAGCATATCAATGAACAAGGATGGCACAGCTATCAGCAATTCTGAGCTTCCAAATGTGAGTTTCTGAGCCCAGAGAGGGCCCAGGAAGAATGAGGCCTGTGATCTGGCAGCCAGCAAGCTGCAGCCCCTCCCCACTGTGAGCACCGAGGAGCCTGGGGCCTCGAAAAAACCAGGATGCTGGCCCCAGAGAGCTGAGATGCATATGAAAGGAATGATTTCAATGAGCCCAGATTCTTACATCTTCCCATACATAGAAAAGTACCAAATTCCTTAACTTGAGATATCTGGTTTTCCTCAATATTTTGTTGTTCAACCTAACTGCTCCTTATTGCCAGCATCTGTTTAAGCTGACTCCTTCCCACCACCTCCTCAGAACCATTCTCTTGGGATCCCTTAGAAAGCTGTCACGTGACAGCTTCAAGTGTCAGGCTTGACGTCCTAAAAATTCCCACCAAATAAAACATAAATCTCAATTTCTCGGTTGTGACTATTTTTTCTAGTGGACATTAGTGATGTTGAGCATCTAATCAAATAATACATTAAAAAAAAAAGAATGACAACAAAGACGCAACAACCCAAAATCTATGGGGTGCAGCAAAAGCAGTTTTAAGAGAGAAGTTTATAACAATTCAGTCTTACCTCAAGAAATAAGAAAAGTCTCAAATAAACAACCTAACTTTATACCTAAAGCCACTAGAGAAAGAATAAACCAAACCCAAAGTTAGTAGAAGGAAATAAATCATAAAAGTCAGCACAAAAATCAAACAGAAATGAAGAAAACATTGGCAAAAATTAATGAAACTAGGACTTCCCTGGTGGTCTAGTGGTTAAGAATCCACCTTCCATCGCAGGGGACATGAGCCTGGGCCCCAGTCAGAGAGCTAAGATCCCACATGCCTCGGGGCCAAAAAACAAAAACATAAAACAGAAGCAATATTGTAACAAATTCAATAAAAACTGTAAAAATGGTCTATATGAAAAAAAATCTTTAAAAAAAAATCAATGAAACTAAAAGCTGATTCTTTGAGAAGATAAACAAAATTGATAAACCTTTAGCCAGACCCATCAAGAAGAAAGAGAGTTCAAATCAATAAAGTTAGAGATGAAAAAGGAGAAATTGCAACTGACACCACAGAAATACAAAGGATCATAAAAGACTACTATAAGCATGCATAGGCCAATAAAATGGACAACCTGGAAGAAATGGACAAATTCTTAGAAAGGTACAAATTTCCAAGGCTGAATGCATACTCCTTGGAAGGAAAGTTATGACCAACCTAAGCAGCATATTAAAAAGCAGAGATATTACTTTGCCAACAAAGGTCCATCTAGTCAAGGCTATGGTTTTTCCAGTGGTCATGTATGGATGTAGAGTTGGACTGTGAAGAAAGTTGAGCACTGAATAATTGATGCTCTTGACTGTGGTGTTGGAGAAGACTCTTGAGAGTCCCTTGGACTGCAAGGAGATCCAACCAGTCCATTCTAAAGATCAGTCCTGGGTGTTCTTTGGAAGGAATGATGCTAAAGCTGAAACTCCAATACTTTGGCCACCTCATGAAAACAAACAGTTGACTCATTGGAAAAGACTCTGATGCTGGGAGGGATTGGAGGCAGGAGGAGAAGGGGACGACAGAGGATGAGATGGCATCACGGACTTGATGGATGTGAGTTTGAGTGCACTCCGGGAGTTGGTGATGCACAGGGAGGCCTGGCATGCTGCAATTCATGGGGTCACAAAGAGTTGGACATGACTGAGCAAATGAACTGAACTGAACTGAACTGAACTGAACCAAGAAGAAATAGGAAATACAAACAGACAAATCACAAGTAATGGAATTGAAACTGTAATTAAAAATCTTCCAACAAAGTCCAGAACCAGTTGACTTCACAGGAAAATTCCATCAAACATTTAAAGAGCTAACACTTGCCCTTCTCAAACTCTTTCAAAAACTGCAGAGAAAAGAACACTCTCAAGTTCATTCTATGAGGTCAACATCATCCTGATACCAAAACCAGACAAAGATATCACAGAAAAAGAAAATTATTGATCAATATCACTGATAAACATAGACACAAAAGTCCTCAACAAAACACTGGCAAACAGAATCCCACATTAAACAGAATACATTTAAAAGGATCATACACTATGATCAAGTGGGATTTATCCCCTGGATGCATGGATTCTTCAAAATATGCAACTCCCATATACTTTAAATCATCTGTAGATTATGTATAATCCTAATACAATGTAAATGCTATGTAAATAGTTGTCAGTGCATGGCAAATTGATATTCTTTTTTGGAGCTTTCTGAAATTTGTTTCCAATATTTTCCATCTGAGTTTAGTTGTTTCTATGGATGTGGAACCAGCAGATATGGAGGGCCAACCAAATATAGTTTAACTTATGCGTTAGTTGGAAGGACACTTGTCTATCACTGTGCCAAGCAACACACATGGAGCACTATGTCCCTTAATTTGACACTTAGTAAAGCTGGACTGTGAAGAAGGCTGAGCACCGAAGAATTGCTTCTGAACTGTGGTGTTGGAGGAGACTCCTGAGAGTCCCTTGGACTGCAAGGAGATCCAACCAGTCCATTCTAAAGGAGATCAGCCCTGGGTGTTCTCTGGAGGGAATGATGCTAAAGCTGAAACTCCAGTACTCTGGCCACCTCATGTGAAGAGTTGACTCATTGGAAAAGACTCTCATGCTGGGAGGGATTGGGGGCAGGAGGAGAAGGGGACGACAGAGGATGAGATGGCTGAATGGCATCACCGACTCAATGGATGTGAGTTTGAGTGAACTCTGGGAGATGGTGACAGACAGGGAGGCCTGGTGTGCTACAATTCATGGGGTCGGAAAGAGTTGGACACGATTGAGTGACTGAACTGAACTGAAAGCAATGGCGGACCAGAAAGAAAGCTGAGCACTAAAGAATTTATGCTTTCAAACTGTGGTGCTAGAGAAGACTCTTGAGAGTCCCTCAGACAGTGAGATCAAACCAGTCAATCCTAAAGGAAATCAATCCTGAATACTCATTATAAGGACTGATGCTGAAGCTGAAGCTCCAAGACTTTGGCCACCTGATGCAAAGAGCTGACTCATTGGAAAAGACCCTGATGCTGGAAAAGATTGAAGGCAGGAGGAGAAGGGGATGACAGAGGATGAAATGGTTAGATCATGTCATCAATTCAATGGATGTGAGCTTAAGCAAATTCAGGTAGACGGTGAAGGACAGGGAAGCCTGGCATGCTGCAGTCCAGGGGGTCTCAAAGAGTTGGACATGACTGAGCGACTGAAAAATGGAAGCAATGGCAGGGGTCTTAGCACACCCCTGCCCCCACCCAGAGCTGCAGGCATGTGTGCCCGGCTGCTAGTCAGCAGGAGGCCTGGAGCAGCCACCTCTGCTGTTCACCCTTCTCTCTGACCAGGCTTATGTCATGAGCCACGGGCCAGGGCTCTGCATGGCTGAAATATATCCCCACTTTATGGAAACAAGAATGACAGAGGTATTGTTGAGTGGGGGATGACAGGGGACACCCTTCATTCAGCCTCAGCCTTCTGGAATTTTCAGGTGTTCTTTCACTCACAGAATCACAGGCAGCACAGCACAGCAGAAGTAGCCCCTCCTGAAGATGCTAAGACAGGTTCCAGCACTGGCAGGACTGGGGCAAGGCTGAGCCCGACAAAAGAGACCCCTGAGATTCACCTCTGGACAGGGAGACCAAGGTGGCCTGGTGGGTTGAGCTGCACAAATGCTGGGGGTGAAAGTTCAGGTGGGCTGAGAAACTGAGACCTTTGATCCCATGGAGCAGGGCATCAGGGAGGCTCTGTGGCTCCATACCCACCCCGCCCCCAACTCCAGCACCATTTCCACTGGGCTTTGCCCTTTCTGGCTCCTAGGAGGAGTGGGCCACGCCTGGGGCACTGAGAACCCATAGGCGCTGCACTCAGACCCTCCCAAGATCCCTCAGTCAGCTTATCAGAGGCCCTCATCCACAGCCCCCAGGCTCTCTCCATTCAAATGCTGCCTGAATCCCCATCTCCACCAACTCTCCAAGGCCCACCAGCCAAGAGAGTCTCCTTTGGGCTTAAGTTTGTCTGTCCTGTCTGTGGACAGACACACACACTTGTTCTCATCCTCAGAGGAAAGCTGGGCCTCAGTCCCAGATGGACCCCAGCCTCCAGACCTGCCTCTTCCCTCCAGAGACAGAGACACCAAGAAGGGTCTGGGCGGGACGCATCAGCACACCCACGGCCATCAGGAGCACATCAGAGATGCCCACCAAGGACCCCATCCAGAGGCCTGGGGAAGGCGGAGTCCCTCATCTGCAGGAAACTTGAGTTTTTCCACCTTTACTGTCCCTGTGGAGTTCTGGGCAGGGGCAGGTCTGGTGACAGAAAGGAATTAAATTCTAAATGTGATCCTCTGTGATCTCCAGACCCAGGTCCTCTCTCCTCTGTTAAATCTCATGGGTCCAGTGTGAGGCCCCCAGCCTCTTGATTCTCACATTCACAGTTTATATTCAGTGTGTAAACCTGCAAGGCAGGTGAGGGAAACATGCAGAGAGAAAATTGCTTTGCTGCTTCCAGGAAAAAAAAGAACAAACCCACGAAGTTACACGGGAATCTGGAATTAGAACAGCCTGCTTCAAACTGAACAGAAAATGTTCTTACATCATCCCCGTGGCCCAGGTAACAGGAGTCAGGAAGTTCTCAGTGGACAACACACTGACATGAGCTATACACATCCCCAGGCCGGTTCCTGCATGTGGCATTTACAGCTGCAAAGTCTCAGAGAGCAGAGATGGGTCCCAGGGAAGGCAGAGTGAGGGGCAGAAAACAGAAGCAGAAAGAGGCAGGAATGTGCGGGGACGGGGGCAGCTGTAAGCCCTTGTCAGCCTGGAGGCTGGGGTTCTTTCTAAAAGTCTCCATCCCTATTTCACATGAATGGGCTGCAAAGATTCTTGGTTTTTGTTGTTGCTGGTTGTTTGGTTTTTGTGTTTTTTGGGGGGTGGGTGGGTGCTGTGCTGAGTCTTTGTTGCTAGGCCAGCTTTTCTCTAGTTGTGACAAGCAGGGGCCACTCTCTGGTTATGGTGCACAGGCTTCCGATTGTGGTGGGTTCTCTTGTTGCAGAGTGTGGGCTCAGGGCACGCAGGCTCAGTAGTTGAGGCATTTGGGCTTAGTTACCTTGTGGCACGTGAGATCTTCCTGGACCGGGGATGGAACTCGAGTCCCCTGCATTGGCAGGTGGATTCGTAACCACTGGACCACCAGAGAAGTCCAGATTCTTGCTTTCAAAACATAAGGACAACCTTGTGTTGAGCCACACACTCAGGATTATCTGATGCTAGACAGCTTGTTTATTTATGGCTCTCAAGAGTCTGGGGCCACTACATAGATTTGCTTCCAGTTTGATTCAAATATAAAAGAACAAAGGCAACTGTCCTAGTCTCAGATCCCTAATGTTTATTCCCACCTCCCTCCTCACCCGCTTATTCCCCCCTCAAGTTAACCACAGAGGCAGCAGGTGTCCCCAGAAAACCCCCAGGGAACGGTGCCTCACAGACCTCAGAGCCAGACCAGCTATACCCAGAGGGGCACCTTGACCCTGGAGGGTTTAAATCCCAAAGGAGACCCTCTTTGTCCTCTCCTTCCTAATCCAAGAAGGGAGAGTGGAAGACACCTAAGGAATTGTCTGAATTAGGACAAGTTCACTCAAGTAGCAAAAATGTCTTTTCTATGGAAAACATGAAATCCTTGTTTTTCTGGGATCATCTCCTCCCATGAGAAAATATACACCTTAAAAAAAGAAATAAATGCCATTATTTTTCTTACAGTGCCTCAAAATACATTCTATATGAACCCATGAGCCTGAGCTAATGATATCGCCATAATATACAGGGAGAATTTTCAGAAAGAAAATGAGTTATAAAGACACACCCTGACAGTCAGCAAGTAGATGAGTGGGACAGAGCAGAGGCCCAGAGGCAGCTGCACACAAATCCAGTGAACTGGTGTTTGACAAAAGAACAAAAGTAATTTAATGAAGGAAGGCTAGCTATTTCACTAAATAATGCCAAAGCAACTGGACATCCGTAGGACAATTAGTCAATCAATAACCCAACCTAAATCCCAACCTTACCCAAAAATTAACAGAAAATAGACCCTACATTAAATGGTTTTTAAAAGATAATTCTTATTTATTTATTTTTGGCTGTGCTGAGTCTTCACGGCTGTGCAGGCTTTTCTCTAGCTGTGGCCAGGAGGGCTACTCTCAAGGTGTGGTGTGCCAGCCTCTCCTTGCAGTGGCCTCCCCTGCTGCAGAGCATGGTTTCTAGGGCAAGGGGGCTTCAGTAGCTGCGGCACAGGGGCTGAGTAGCCGCAGCTCCCTGGCCTCTAGAGTGCTGGCTGAGTAGCTGTGGCACAGGGGCTTAGCTGCCCCGTGGCATGTGGGCTCTTCCCTGACCAGGGGTAGAACCCATGTCCCATGCACTGGCAGGCAGACTCTTTACCACTGAGCCACCGGAAGCCCTTCTTTATATGTAAAACATAAAACTAGAAAACGTTTAGAAGATAACAGGAGAAAATCTTCAGAATCTAGAGTTCATTGAAGAGGACTGAGCTATGACGCCAAAAATACATTCCATAAAATTGAAAAATAAATAGATCGGGTTTCATAAAAACTAAAACCTTCACACTCTGTGGAAGACCCTGTTAAGAGGATGAAAAGATGAACTACAGCCTAGGAGAAATATTTGCCAACCATACATCTGACAGAGGAGTCATCTCAAGCATACATAAAAGAGTCTCAAAACTCAATTGTAAAAAAAAAAAAAAAAAAAAGAATCCAATTAGAAAAGGGAGAGAAGGCATGAACAGACATTTCACTGAAGAGGATACACAGATGGCAAATAAGCAGAAGACAAGATTTTCAGCATCACTAACCCTCAGGGAAATTCAAATTTAGATCACAATGAGAGCAACTAAAATAAAGACTGACTGAACCGAACACTGGCAAAGATGCAGAGAAACTAAATCGCTCACACATTGCTGGTGGGGACGAGCAACGGCACAGCCACTCTAAAAACGAGTTTGGAAGTTTTAAGAAATATTGAAAATACATATCCCATGGTCCTGCAATTGTACTCCTGGGAATTTACCCCAGAGAAATAGAAACTACTTCCACGCAAGAACCCATACATGATTCTTCACAACAGCTTTACTTGTAATAATCAAAACTGGGTAACAACTAAAACATCCCTCAGTGAGTGACTGGCTAAACAACACTGCAGTTCATCTAGACCCCAGATGACTATTCAGCCAAAAGGGTTTAAGCTAGTGATACATGTGACAGTTTGCATGGATCTCACGGGCATTAGGTTGAGTGAAGAAAGCCAATTTCAAAAGGCAACATCCGAATGCCTCTATTTAGGCACCCTTTCCAAAATGACAAGACCATAAAGATGGAAAACAGATCATTGGTTGCGAGGAGTAAGAGATGGTGAGGGGAAGGAAGTACAACCAAAGGAGACGTTTTGGGTGGTAATTGACTCTGCACCTTGATTTCAGTGATGTTCTGGGGAATCAAGCATTATTCCAAAACAAACAGTTTTAAAAACTTATTTTCAGGGCAGGAATAGAGATGCAGATGTAGAAAACAAATGTGTGGACCCAGTGTTGTGGAGGAAAGCGGGGGGGGATGAATTGGGAGATTGAGAATGACATATATACACTACTATCTCTGTGCTGCTGCTGCTGCTGCTGCTAAGTCGCTTCAGTCGTGTCCAACTCTGTGCAACCCCATAGACTGCAGCCCACCAGGCTCCCCCGTTCCTGGGATTCTCCAGGCAAAAACACTGGAGTGGGTTGCCATTTCCTTCTCCAACGCATGAAAGTGAAAAGTGAAAGCGAAGTTGCTCAGTCATGTCCGACTTAGTGACCCCGTGGACGGCAGCCTACCAGGCTCCTCCGTCCATGCGACTTCCCAGGCAAGAGTACTGGAGTGGGGTGCCATTACCATCTCTGTAGGTAGATGTAAATAAATAGCTAGTGGGATAGTACTGTACAGTCTGCTGTATAGCAGGGAGCTCAGCTCCACAGCTCTGTGATAATCCAGACGGGTGGGATGAGGAGGCTGCAGAGACGGTCAAGAGGGAGGGGTTACATGTATACATACAGCTGATTCACTTTGTTGTACAGCAGAAACTAACACCACATTGTAAAACAACTCTACCCCAATTAAAAAAAAAAAAAAGTTCAGCATCAGATCAGCGATCACCCAGCCAAGCTTTCCAGCTGGAATAAACACAACTCAGGCAGGAGATAAAATGTCCCCAACCATTAAGCCCGGGATTTTAATATTTAAGCCTCATTTTGATTAGCTGAATCTGCAGAGGAACACAGAAGTTTGTCGGTAAGTCAGCTAAGGGGATCACAGGTGATAGACTGTTACTCTCCTTGTTGAGACAATATTACCAGATTTGTAATTATCCTCCCCTCCTCCCAGCACCTTGGATCTCAACTTTGTCACCACGTATGAGTCCCAGGCAAGCCCAGCACAGACAGATGCAGGCAGACCCGGGCGTAGGCGGAGTAGGCTCCCTCACTTCCTCCCTGGGGCCTCCTTCCATCTCCCGGGGCCCTGGTTGCTACATTAACGCCCCTCTTTGCATCCTGAGATGTGTGTGTTTTGCTCCCACTTTGAAGCACAAGTATCTCTTGTGTGGTCTGGGCCAGAACAAAGGGAAGCGATGGCCCCACAGAGGGTCGGTCCACAGGCTTCCGCGCCGCCCCTTCAGGTCAGAGTCCATCCCACACCCACATCAAAGTGGTCAGCTTTTGCCCCCAGGTCTCCTTCTGGAAATTTTTTCTTCCCATATGCCTCTTGCTCATAGAATATTTGTGTTAAAATTTTTTTCCCTGGATACCTAGGTGAATTTTTCAAAGATATTTCACAAACTTTAATGTTATTTGAACTGCGATACAAGAAGGGAAAAAAAGAAGCTAGGCTTAAAATATGGCTTCAACACTGATCTGTTTGATCTTCCTCAAATGAACTTTCTGCCCTTCTCTCCCGCTCTGACAACGGTCTCCATGAAGGGAAAAGGAAGGGCGGTGGTCCCTAAATCAATTGATCACGTCGGTTCTTGCTCTGACTCAGTGGAATGTTTTCCTACAGTCTGAAAAGCTTCCAGGACTATAAACTCAACTATAACCTCGAATGTATCTTTGAAAAGAGTTTTCAATTAAAAAAGGTAAATGATGCCTCATGTATATGCATCCTCAGATGGGAGGGAAAAATATAATTTTCATATCACAAACTACAAAGCAGAACTCTCAGCGTAAAAATTTTTAGGATTTGCACATAATCAGGAAATTTCAATGAACAGGTATGCCCCTGGGGGTCACATGGGAAGGTCCCAGGGAGTGTAATACTTTAATTTCTATGCAAATAACAAGATGGGTTTAAAGGTTATAAAATTCTGATCTGTTTTACAGCCTGGTTCTGTGACTGATAATAATAATAAATCAGGTTTGCAGCCTTGAACCCTCTAATAAACCACATTAAAATGATGTTATTTTTCATGAATGAAGAGCAATCTTACTTATATCTAACCAGAGTCTCCTGCACGGTCAGGCGTATTCTTTAACATCCAAGCCAGCAGGGAAGCCATATAAAATGAATATCTATAAACTATATTATCTAACTCATTAATGAATGAAGCAATCATTAAACGTTACTATCACTTCAAAGGCAAATTCAAAGATTCATGCATCTGAGACCATCAGGAACACTGAAATAAATCTGCTTAATAGATACAAAACTGGCAAAATCGTGCCACAATCCACAGGGATATTAATCATCTCGCTGATGCTCCATCTCTGCCAGACAACATTTGCATTTCAACAGGAAGAATTAAAGATTTCAATGTGATCGGTTCACAGAAAATGATTTTGTAAGCCAGATCCCGGAGGTCTTAAGATATGAACATGACCAATTACTTGTGAAATGAACACCTGTTATTCTCATGGTATAAAAGCCATGTGAGATTTTTTTTTTCCCCAAACCACGTTTGCTTCTACACAAGCCTCTTACTTAGATAAAATCTTCCTGATCTGGCGCAGTACTTTGCTAGAATTTAGCAGCATTGAATCAAGAAGCATTTCCAAGAAAACAAAACAAACCCACTTCTCATTTGTCATGATGTAAATACGACAAAAAGGAAGATGCAAATGTGAGTGCACTGGACAACGAAAGAAAAAGCCAAAAGACAGCAGTGAGTGGGGGATCTGGGCAGCGGTGCCATGAAAACTCAGAAAGGCAAATGCAAGAAAGACTGGAAACGATGCTCTGGGAAACCTACACCCTATGGAGGAGGTCTCAGTGCCTCAATCTGAGAGAGGACAGGCCCAGGCTCTGTGCATGTGAGCGGACCCCGTGGCTGGTGGAGTATCCGCCAAGTGAGTTCTATGCTGTGAACAAGGGCGCAGCTCCTGAACGCACCACGCAGGGAGCGCTCAGTCCACCACAGGATAGGCCGGTCCGGTGGGTGATGTCACAATGGTCCTTCACCCCTCCAGAGGCTCCTATGATCCCCTAAAGAGTTCATGAAACCGTCTTCCTGACTCGATTCCATAAAGCCACCAGGAAAGGATAGTGCCCTCGATTTCCATTACTTTGGATGCTCAGAATCTGCCCTCACATCTCTCGGTTTCCCCCGACTTCACTCTAGTGGGGCTGTCCTCACTCTCTCTCTGTCTGTCTGTCTGTCTGTCTGTCTCTCTCTCTCTCTCTCTCTCCTCACTCTCCCTCTCTCTCGACAGCTCCACGTGACCTGGGTCTAAGCTAATCCGTGCACCTTCACCTCCTGACCATTCACTGAAAGAGAAGCCCGTCGGCCCCTGGAGGAGGAAAGCCCTGGAAGCGTCGCTGGCTCCTCTGTCATGGTAAACAGGAGCAGTCACTCTGCCTCCACAAAGACCAGTGCTCCTGTCCCAAGCAGGAGGTGTGCTGAGTCCAGGCACAGACGAGAGAGATGGATGAGGAGTGACTGCCGCGGCCAGTGGAGTGGCAGGAGGCGGGGAAGGGGCACTCTCAGAACAGCTCAGGACCCAGCACTTCCAGAGCTGACCTCAGTGCAGGCTCTTGGACTGCAGCTGCAGCCCCCTCTGTGCTTCCTCCAGCCCTTGAGCCGGCTTCTGGGATGAGACTCAGAGCGGCCACAGATGGAACGTGAGCGCCTGGGCGGAGGTGGCCACCTCCAGAGGGCATCACTTACAGGCAAAGCTTTTCCAGCATGTGGCGTGGGCAGTGACCTCCCTCAGCTCTGCTCCTAGGATCCCCCCGCTCCCCTCCTGACACCTTGCCTTTCTTGGTCTTATCAACAGACCCCAGGAGTCACCCCAGGAAATTCTCAGATCAGCACTCACCAGATCGGGCGACGAAAGCTGAGATTTCTGCAGAGATGTGAAGAGGAGGAGAACTCAGTGTGAACCATTTAATTAAAACCTGCTGGGTGACATATGGGTTTGGAAACATCCTTTGAAACAAGCCTGAGTCCCTTCTCAAGTGTTTTTTGCTCGCTAAGACATGTCCAACTCTTTTGCGAAGCCTGCCAGGCCTCTCTGTCCATTGCATTTCCCAGGTAAGAATACTGGAGTGGGTTGTCATTTCTTTCTCCAAAGGATCTTCCTGACCCAATGATCAAACCCGTGTCTCCTGCATTGGCAGGTGGATTCTTTCCCACTGAGCCACCAGGGAAGTGCCTTCCTTTAAATAGCTCCTTATTAGTGAATAAAGGGTAAGAAGCTTTAGAAATTCAGACATTTACTGCTGTCCCAAAGATCTTACGCTCCAGACAAGTCTATGTTGTTACTCAGATTTCCCAGTCTGTTTCAACAGAGGATTCTCGATGGAAATTTATCATTTAAATACAAACACCCAAGTTCTGTGTCAAATCAAATTGTAGAAAAGACAGTGAAGTATGCCAGCAGCCTTTGTTGGAATCTATTGAAAGAGACAATGAATTCTCGTTTCCTGGGGTGTATCACCAGAATCTTCAATGTTATACTGGTACGGGCTCACCAAGAAGACCGCATCCTTGTTCCTCCAGCTAGACACAGATGGTGAACATCAGAAGTGGAGGACCATGGGAGTGGTTCACAGTCTCCGGAAATCCGGACTAGAAAATCCAAGTCAAACTGTAGCTGGAGCAACCCCAGAACACCTGGCCCACCCAGTTCACAGCACTTCCTGCCACGAACGCAGCCAGTGAGTCTTGAGAACTGCATTGATGATGATGATGTGGTGATGGTGGTGATGATGGTGATAATTCTTGTGGAAAGACGAGAGGTCTGTGACCGCATCCTTGTTCCTCCAGCTAAACACAGATGGTGAACATCAGAAGTGGAGGACCATGGGAGTGGTTCATGGCCTCCGGAAATCTGGACTAGAAAATCCAAGTCAAACTGTAGCTGGAGCAACCCCAGAACACCTGGTCCACCCAGTTCACAGCACTTCCTGCCATGAATGCAGCCAGTGAGTCTTGAGAACTGCATTGATGATGATGATGTGGTGATGGTGGTGATGATGGTGATAATTCTTGTGGAAAGACGAGAGGTCTGCTGTTCTATTGCGTAACAGGCCACCAACAGCCACAAGTGCAGTGCCGTCTCAGACGTTGTTTTTACTGTTTAGTCGCTAAGTCTTGTCTGCTTTGTGACTCCATGGACTGGAGCACACCAGACTCCTCTGTCCATGGGACTTCCCAGGCAAGAGGACTGGAGTGGGTTGCCATGCCCTTCTCCAGGGGATCTTCCTGACTCAGGGATCCAACCCGCATCTCCTGCACTGGCAGGCGGATTCTTTACCACTGAGGCAACTGGGACTTGCTAAATTCCCAGCTTTCTGCACAAATTCTTGGAACCTCGTGGATCCAATACACGCTCCAAATACCTTACGAATGAAGCATCTTTGCCTAGTTTCACAGTGACGAGACAGAGCTGAAGCAGTGGGTGGATGCCTTCCTGCACCACCCAGGGTAACCTCATAAGCCCTGACTTACTTCAGGCTTCAAGTGCTGGCTCTGGTCTCCTCCTGGTGCACCTTCCCTGCTCAGCCTCCCCCGCTCCACCTCCCCAGACACCTCTCCCTCGGGTGACAGACTTTCAGTCTCACCACCAGCCCCAAGCAAAGATGTAGCCAGCCCTTGGTGAGGGGCTCACATCTTGCTCTCATCCAACAGAGCTGAGCACCAGACTCACTTTCACTCACAGATGTCCTCAGGGGTGACCCTGGTATCACACCCAACCCACAGAGCATGTGTCCTCCACATGTTATGCCATCTGGTCAGCCTCACAGTTATGCCATGTGGTCAGCAGGAAGGGCAAACATCCCTACCCAGCTGCCACCAGAAGCCAGCTCGGTTGACACCTCCAGGAGCACCTGATCATTTTGAAGGGGGTGTGTGGATGAAGGCTATGTCCTGATTACATTCACATCTAACACAGAAAAGACTATGATGAGCGCATCATTCCCAGCATTTCAGACCACGAAGAGAATGAGAAAGCAGACGTGCAAGTTAAAGAAAAGCTTATGAAGGCAGAAAAGTGTGTGGGTTGCAGATATGCAAAACCACAAGGGTGGACTGGAAGTGAACGAGTGATGCTGAGAGCGGGCATCAGGGCTGAACCTGGCCGCTGCTCCCTCCTGAGAGCCACTGCCTCATCAGCCAGCCCTGCTGCACCTGCTCACACCCGGGGCTCACGTAGCCCTCGTGCCTGTCTGCAGACAGCATCACGGCTTCCATTAGACACAGAGGGAAACTGAGAACAAAGCCCTCTAGCAACCAGCTCAAGGTTACACAGTAACCTATGACAGAGTGGGGACTTCAACATGGGGGTTAGCTTCAGAGCCTGCACTCAGACGGTGAGGAAAGCAGTGGCCTGGCTTAGCCCCATGGAGGATCTGGAGAAGACAAGGCAGCCGGCCTCCCCACTGCACTCTGAGCGCCAGGACTCTCTGCAGAAGGAAGTGCAGGAGAAGGGGCAAGTGGAAGAGAAAGTCTTCGTCCCTTCACAGTCTCAGGGAGAAAAGAAGGCAGGTTCTGCTGCCCCGGCCCAGGACTACAGACCTGGTTCTAGGTGCCTTTGAATTCAGGTTTGTCCCATGCTGTGCAGAAGAGCCATACTGACATCTGAAAGTGATTTCATCCTGCCCACAAACGAGGACAAGAACCTTTGATGTGAGCTACAAAAAGTTCCTGGATCAGCAACCTATTATCATTGTGGAGTGAGTCACTGATCTGAGCGTCAGCTGGGATGCCTGGAATGCCTCCACCCTACAAGTTCAAGGAGCCCAAAGCACCAGCATCTCTCTCCATGGCTGCACCCCAAGCACTCACCCAACCCATCTCATTGCTTCCTGGAGGTCGGGGGCTCAAACCCAGGAGGGTCACGTGAGCCCCAGGCACATCTGGGCTGCACCAGAACCACAGCTGGACTCCGAGTCCAGAGGATGGGTGGCCGTGCTTTCCCAGCCAGCTGCAGGACAGTTGAGGGAAATGCCCTCCCCAAGGAGGGGAGACTCCCAGATGACTGGGACTCCCCACCCAGGGTCGTCTCTGCCCCCATGCAGTCTCAGAAAGGTCACTGGTCTTGGACTGAGCCTACATTCACAGACTCCCTCTCAGCAAACAGGATACACAACCCTGAATGCCAGGAGAGGAGCAAGACAGAGGTCTGTGACAGATGAACATCTGTTCTCCATTGTGCAGGGAAAGGATCTCTGACCACCAACAGCGACCACACGTCCCTCCTGTGAAGCTGGAGTTGCCCCGTGACTAAATGCTGATGCATGGAGACACTGTATCGAGGTGTCAGGAGCCTCCTGCAGAGGAGCCCCCAGGCCCACCATCTCCCCTAATGCCGATGTGTGATGTGGGGATGACAAGTGGAGCACCACCCCCCGAGAGAGGAACAGCCTGCTGTTCAAGCCACTATCATGGGAGGTGGTGGGGATTGATGAGGATGTCGTGCTGCTGCTGCTGCTGAGTTGCTTCAGTTGTGTCCGACTCTGTGTGACCCCATAGGTGGAAGCCAAAACTTCCCACACTGATTCATCGCCTGCCATGAAGCACGGAAGTGGGGCACGCATGGCATCACCCAGAACGTGGTGGGAATGCCCCTCCCGCTGATGCCAGCCTCTGTCCTCAAATACGAGAATTCCCGCTCCCACTCAGCAAGACGCAGTTGGTGATGAGGGCAGAGCTGGCCATTTCCACATCTCACGGCTGAAATCCCCTCTGCCTCTGCCCCTTCTCATATCAGGGCTGCTGACCAGACCCCAGTCATCTCAGCTTCCATCCCAGCAGCCAACCAGGGGTGGCAGCGCTGGAGAGGGTCCCTGGAAGACCCTTCACCCAACGAACAAGGTGTGGGTGTGAGGGCTAGGCAGTGGCGAGGGGCTCACGGGAACCACCAGCACCTCCTGGCTATGGGTCTCTTGCCTTTCACCACCCCAGGGAGAAAATGGGAACAGAACAGTCACCTCCTGGGCATGAGAGCATGTGGCTGATACCCACATGGGTCTCCTCCAGGAGTGTCACCTGTAACCCTAGTGTTAACACGCACACCTGACTGCAGAAAGTGACACACCCGCCCTGAAGTGGCCATGCACTGACATACCCACGGCTGTGTTGTGCCCACACAGGCTGTGGGGCAGCACAGGACCAGCACTGGGCTCATTCAGCCATCTTTCCTCCAGAGGGTCCAAACACTAGGCCCCCTCCTGTTCCACCTGCTCTCAGAGATGGGTCCTGACCCACCCAGCTCAGCACACCTGCTCCATCATCTCCTTCCCAGAGTCGTGGAAGTGAATGAAAACAGATGGGAATGGTTTACATAACAGCAAAGAACTCAGATGGTAAAGAGTCCGCCTGTAGTGCAGGAGATGCAGGTTTGATCCCTGGGTCAGGAAGATCCCCTGGAGGAGGCCATGGCAACCCAC
The DNA here is from genome assembly GCA_006408675.1 of Madoqua kirkii. NCBI lineage: Eukaryota > Metazoa > Chordata > Mammalia > Artiodactyla > Bovidae > Madoqua > Madoqua kirkii. The sequence continues at coordinate 2,690 of SJYC01079393.1, read as the reverse complement.
TCCAGTCTTCTTGCCTGGAGAATCCCATGGACAGAGGAGCCTGGCGGGCTACAGTCCATAGGGTCTCAAGAATCGGACACGACTTAATGACTGAACAGCAATAACAAAGAATTAATACCGTCCTGGCTGCTTTGGGGGATGCTAAGGCCTCAGCTGACCCCTGTGCACATCTGTCCCCACCCCAGGCCTCCATCAACTCCACCCTTCGCTTGGCTTAGGGTAGACTCAGGACACCTGGAGGCCCCCAGCTGAGAGCAAGAATAAGAAAACCACCTCCCCAGGGAGACAGGCAGTGACAGGTAAGAGAACTGAAGCACGGGTGGGCCAATGGGAGGAGACACCTCCACCCCCCAACTCTCCCTAAACCACCCCCTCCATGTAAGGAGCCAGAGGCCACTCAGCTCAGACAACTGTCATCACCAAGGGAGGCGCGCCCCGGCCCCAAACTCTGAGTTTTCCCCAACAGGGCCAGTGACTGGAACTTCCATGAAACTGACCGGCTTTTAAATGTCCCCAGCTAAACCAAATTATCCATCTGACTGGAAGCCGTCATGTCAAACTGTGGCCTGAATCCTGCCCCCAACTCGCTCGGAAGAAACGCAGACTTCAGAGTTTGTGCTGCAGAACTGAACGTGCTCAGGACATAGTTCACCCACATTCCATCCTCCTGCTCACTTAGGTCACTCCATAAACAAGGAGCTGTCCCCCAGGGGCCCCTTAGATGGCATGAGCTGGGGGACATCCCTTATACATGGCAGGTATTTCCTTCAAAAACAAAATGTCTTCAGTTTGGAAAGTGATTAATGGGAACTTTTTTTTTTTTTTTTTTGAATGGAAAACATATGAAGTCAAAAACTACGATGCATTTTTTTCACGATGCATTTTTTTCTTCAACCTACACATCCAACATTCATTCAACAAACACTTATTAGATGTCTGCTATGAGACGAGACACAGCAGTGAGCAAAATGTCTATTTCCCACCTCCATGGAATTATTTTTCTAGTGCAGGAAGACAAGGCAAATGTATGAAATACATAATAGAGTCTGTTGTGTGCTATGGAGAAAAGTAAAACAGAACACGGGAACTGGAAGGGTAGGAATGCAAGGGTTAGCTGCCAATGTTTGAAAATAAGGCGATTCCATAAGCCTCTGGCCTTGCAGCCCCTTGCAGCTATGACTTCAGATGGGCCATGTCTTCTGAGTCACCTCCCCATTTGTCATCCCATGCCTGTTAGGGGTTCTGGCCCCTGACCTGACCTGGAAAGCCTCTGTCTGCTGGGTTGCCCTTTGCTGGGCACACACTCCCAGCCCCAGCAGCTTCCTCAGCCTCCCGCCCTAGCTGGCGTGTCCTCTCCTCCCCTTCCATATTTGACTTCATCACTCAGTTCATAACCTGGGGCTCAGGACTCCCACCAGCCCCAAGGAGAAGTGCTGTTTCCAGAATCCAGGTTGATGAGCCAAGGGGGCAACCTGTCTGCCTCCTGCCCCGCCCTAGTCTGGTCCCCTCTGAGCAAGACAGAAGTGCAGGAAGGGCCGAGGGCCAGAAAGAGGACTTGTGGGTGACACTTCAGGCTGCCCTGGGGAGGTGGAGTGCAGGTGCACAGTCCCCTCTCTAAGAAGTCCGGGCCCTGGGAGCTCTCACACGAGGGAGAACAGACAGATCCTTAATTCAGCCCAAGGCTGCATTCTCAAACTCACCCCCACAGGGACCAGCGCCCCCGACTTCGTATGCTGCGTGAAGTCCCTGCTCCCTGCACCCTCTCCCGGTAACTGCACATGGAACACCCACCCAGAACACAGGAGGGCGGTCCCAGGAATGGCCACTCTGCTGACCGTGGTCATAACTCAGGTGTCCACAGGGGCGGCCAGAGGGACAACGCAGCCACCACTCAGCTATGACTCAGCCCCACCATCCCGCCAGGCAACAGGACCTGCTCGGGTTTCTGGAGAGGACCTGGAAGTTAAGATGTTAAGGTTAAAAATCCCCTGATTTTGATACTGGCAATGGTTTCAATACTGTTTGAAACAGGGCCCGGGTCATCTATGGGCTGAAGGTGGTCCAAGGGCCACCACTGTGCAAGCTCAGAGCCAAGTGTGAACACAGCTTTGCAGGTTCATGGCGACATTCGCCTGTGATGGGTCCTGCCAACTGCCCCACAAGGCTGGAGCAGACATCACTACTGTGGTCCCTGCAGTGCAGACAACAAGCTCCCAGAGGTGGGCGATTTACCCCAAATCACACCATTTGCCCAAAATCCAGGGGTACGTCGGGAATTGTTCAGGGCTGTCTGAGCTCCAAGTCAGCCCACAGCTTCCTGAGGGGCCAGCCGTCTACCACGGGCACCGCAAGGTGATGTCAGGTCCACACAGGGAAGAGAAATGTCGGCATTTTCTATTTAACAGTAATATATCTCCAGGTATATTTGAAAAATGTTGGCCAAGCACAAGATGTCATGGATGTTAGTGCTTAAGATTTTACCCTCGTCTTAAGAAATAATGTAAACCTATTTTACTAAGTAACTGAAATATACATAATCACACATCAAATCCATGATTCACAAGCAGGTTCTTTTTAATGAGTGTCAGCTCCTTCTGAATGAGGGGGCACAAGCAGAGGAGAAGAAGAGAGGGGGAGGGAGGAAGAGGACTGGGAGGAGGGAGAGGATGATGGGGAGGAGAGACAGGATG
>SJYC01079392.1:0-29112 GCA_006408675.1 Madoqua kirkii | reverse complement strand
AGGGAAGAAGGGGAGGGTGGGAAGGAAGGAGAGGGAGGGGAGAACTCGGAGGCAGCGACAAAGCATTTCTCCACTCGGCTGCACAGATCTCACGACGTGCGTGCTCAGTTGCTCAGTCACGTCCCACCCTTTACTACTCCATGGGCTAGAGCCTGCCAGGCTCCTCTGTCCATGAGATTCTCCAGGCAAGAATACTGGAGCGGGTTGCCATGCCCTCCTCCAAGGGATCTTCCCAACCCTGAGATCCAACCAAGGTCTCTCACATTGCAGGTGGATTCTTTACTATCTGAGCCATCAGGGAAGACCCATGACTCATGATCAACACTTCCAAATCTTGTTAGAGGGACAACAAACCCCATCCATCTCTTCCAGAGCCTGGGAAACCCACAGAGCCACAACAGACCCCTCATCCCAGCAGAGAAAGAGTCATTTCAGGGGTCTCACATGAGTTTCTGCAGGACCGTGGGGGTGATGCCCAGAGCAGTCCAGTCCCTCTGCAGGGGGTGAGCCTCTGCAGGGACCCAGAGCCCAGGGGACAGTGGCTCAGAAGTGAGTTTGGGCCACCATCTCTGATCCTTTATATTTCAAGGGAGAAAACGGACAGGAACCCAGATTTTTCATGAGAAATCTCCCAATCTTAAAGTGTTTGCAACGAATTCACTATTTTAAAGCAGGAAGCCCTCTCCAGACCCTGTGCAGAGCTGACCTTCACCAGGTGGACACTCTTTCTCATGCTAAGAAGTCACCATCTTTCTGTCAGTGGGGTGTGCTTGGGGACGGCTCCCTCCTGATAAACACAAAGCCAGCCCCTCAAGTCTGATGTGCCCAGCTGTCCCTCCAGGCATCTCTGCAGGGGTGATGCTTGTTTCCCTGTTTCATTGCTTTTCCACTGTTTCTGAGCTGCTTCCGTGGGCCTTGAGCAGCGCTGGTCACGATCCTCCCAGGTGACGCCCATGCAGTCCCAACCAGGGAGCCCACGGGGAACTCCCATCCCCTCCCCATGTCCCTGGTCCTGGAGGCCAGAGCAGTTGTGTTCGCTGTGAGGATCCTGCTGGGATAGGAGTTTAGATGAGGCCCTGGAAGAGCTGAACCCTCCACTGACCGCCCCCCACCTCTGCCCACTGGTCTCATGAAGGAGAAGGCAGTGGATCCCCAAATCAGCCAGCAGCCTCTCTTTGAGGCTCCCCTAGGGGAAGCTGTTCGTCCAGCCCCAGACATAGGCCTCTCCCTCACATGTGCATCCTTATGAATTTTGTCTCAAGGTCCCTAACAAGAGGTCAGTGGCTCCTCCTCCCCCGCCGAGGACTGGGGTGCTCCCTGCCCCTCCCCCATGTGAGGGCCCAGAGGTGCATCCACCCGCCCACCCGCTCCCCCGCACGCTCAGCAGCACCTGTTCTTCTTTGAGTGCTGTACACAGTGAAGGGGAAGATCCCCTGGAGAAGGGAATGGCAACCCACTCCAGCATTCTTGCCTGCAGAATCCCATGAACAGAGGAGCCTGCTGGGCTACAGTCCATAGGGTTGCAAAGAGTCAGACACGACTGAAGTGACTTAGCATGCATGCATGCACGTAGTGAAAAATCAGGTTTTATGCAAAAGCAGCTTCTCTGGGAAAATCTACAGGGCAAGGACTCAGCATGTGTGCCCCACTGCTGCTGCCCCATCAGTGGGATAGTAGCACCTGTTCTTCTTTGAGTGCTGTACACAGTGAAGGGGAAGATCCCCTGGAGAAGGGAATGGCAACCCACTCCAGCATTCTTGCCTGCAGAATCCCATGAACAGAGGAGCCTGCTGGGCTACAGTCCATAGGGTTGCAAAGAGTCAGACACGACTGAAGTGACTTAGCATGCATGCATGCACGTAGTGAAAAATCAGGTTTTATGCAAAAGCAGCTTCTCTGGGAAAATCTACAGGGCAAGGAGACAGCATGTGTGCCCCACTGCTGCTGCCCCATCAGTGGGATGGGGGGTTCCTAGGCATGCCCAGTTTTCTCCTGACTCCAAGGTCAAGGGTCAGTCCCAGGCATGGCCACTGCTCTTGTCACAGAGTTAGAGGAAAGGTGGCCCCTCTGTTACTTCTAACTCTAACCAGGCAGGGGCAGGTCTCACAGCTTGGAGGACAGGGGTGAGTGTCCACATGTCTCACCACTGGACCGCTCTGGGGCTGGCCCTGGGGAGCATTAGTTCATCACATTTGCCCAGGATCCCAGTACCAATCCCCTGGCTGTCTGGCCTCAGTAGGGGAGGAGAGGGGGTGTGCTCTCTGGAAGACAGTGTAGTGGCTCATCCCTCTGGGAGGAGCCCCCAGCTCAGGGGAGAGCTCAGGAGCCACTACTGCTGCTGGGGTCATGAGCACAGCGGAGGGTGGTGGGCAGACAGGGGCCACACAGAGGTGATGTCCATCCTTCTGGGAAACCAGGTTCACCCTTGGAGGGACCCTGAGCTAACCAGCTCCCCTTCTACCTCCACCTGACTTGGCATCATCAGAGCATCCTTAATCCCCTCAGGACAGAAAGGATCACCGCCCCTGCAGAGCCCCACCCCCCTCGCCTGCTCTGGATTCCTTATCCATGCCCCGCCAAGGTCCGAGCCCGCTGAGCCCCTTCCTCCCATCTTCACCGGAGAGCCCCTCTCCTGGTTGTGTTTCCACTGTCCCAGAGCAAACTATCTGTGAGCACCACGCGGGAAGTGCAGCCCTGCAGCCGGCCCATCCCTGCCTCCAGGCGCGTTTTACAAGGCCTGAACAGTGTTCCAAAATTCTGGAAAACTTCTCATTAAAAATTCCCAATTCGCTTGAAAAACTAGATTTGTCAAGCCTAGTTTGGAAAATACATACAGTCTCCAACAAACACAACCCTCACTCTGAGATACCAAATAAAACAGCAAAGATGCTGCCTGGGCTGAGCTGGGTACCCATTCAGTTGGCAGGGAGGTGGGGTTGGCCCAGGTGCTGGGTCACCGAGCCCCCGGCAGTGGTGGGAACATGGGTACGTATGGTGCAAACAAGCACCCAGGTGGGCAGGCTGGAGACAGGAGCGGCTTCATGCTGCCCTGACACAGATTTGTTTTCAAAGCTTTGCTTATTATTTTTTTTTAGAGTAGATAAACAAAAAGGAGATTAAGAGCACTTAATAGTGTCATAATTTTTCTCTCTATTGGTTTTGATGTGAATGAATCTCCAAGCAATCATCTTGCCTTTTATAAATATAATGGAAATAATTAACTGAGAGCACAAAAACGTCTCTACATTGTAATTCCTGCAATATAAAGTGCATGTGTGTGTGTAAGGTATTAAGAGGTCCACATCTAGGAAAATTTTTCTTCCTTTATTTTGACTTCCATTAACATTACTATAATATGAGTTCCTCTAGAAAAAAATAATAACAATATCACTCCAATTAAGTGTTTCAGATCTTTAAACAACTAAACATCATGTTTTGGGTCCAGCTATTAACATCACAGCAACAACTTAATGCAGAAAAGCTAAGACTTGAGTGGCGTATTTGTCTTGTTCACAGCATAAAACACTGACCAAGTTCAAAGATGTTGACTGAAGTTTACATTTATTCTACAGAGAATCCAGGCTGCATTTCAAGGCAGCGCTTGGGTGGCCACAGACCTGGATTCAGTCCTCGTAGCACTTCCCAGCTGGATCCCCAGGAGCAGGTCATCCCACTTATCCAAGCTGAGTGTCCTTGTCATCAAGAGATCCTACAATGGCACCACGTGCTGCACACAGCACAACAAGGGAAGACGCACAAGAATACAATTCAGGGGAAAGACAAGCATTCAGCAAACAATTGCATGATGAGTGTGAGTGCCGCCAGGAAACGGGCCGCAGCAGTGACTCGCCTGGTCCAGGTGGGTCGGGGAAGGAAGGCCTCTCAGAGCATGACAACACAGCTGATCTCAGCCGTGGGCAGATGCAGCACGTGCCAAGGCCCTGGGGCTAAGGCAGAGAGGGGCAGGAGGCTGGCACAGAATGAGGCTGAGAGAAAAGACAAGAGTCTGCAGACTTAGATCTTATTCAAAATGCAAAGAAGGTGGGAAAGGGTTTTAAGCACAGAAGTCACATGATGCGATGGACACCTCAAAGACAGTCGTCCCTCAGTATCGGCAGGGGACTGGCTCATGGACACCCTCCAAACGCCAAAAGCTGCTTGAAAGGGTTAGTCGCTCAGTCGTGTCTGACTCTTTGTGACCCCAGGGACTATAGCCCACCAGGCTCCTCTGTCCATGGGATTCTCCAGGCAAGAACTGGAGTGGGTTGTCGCACTTATTTAAAATGGTGTAATATTTGCACGTAGGCTATACATGCACTCCAATACACTTCAAATCATCTCTAGAATACTTTAAAACATCTGTTCTTGTTGCTGTTTAGTTGCCAACTCATAACCAAACCCCATGGACTGTAACCTACCAGGCTCCTCTGTCCACAGGATTTCCCAGGCAAGATTACTGGAGTGGGTTGTCATGCCCTTCTCCGGGGGATCCTCCCGACCCAGGGACTGAAGCTGCATCCCCTGCATTGCCAGGTGTGTTCTTCACCACTGAGCCACCAAGGGAAGCCCATTAGAACACCTAATGCAATGTAAATACTGTATAATTCATTGCAAATTCCATATAAATGCTATGCAAACAGTTGCCAGCACACAGTATGCTCAAGTTTTGCCTTTGGGAACTTTCTGGAATTTGCTTTTCTAATATTCTTGATCCAAGATTGGTATGGAGGACTGAGTGTATTCCTCTGGATGCTGTGTGTAGAAGGGACAAGTCTGGCAGTGGGTAGATAGTCATACAGTTGAAGGGGAGATGACAGTCTTGGGCAAGGACCATGGAGACCCGACAGGAATTGATTTGGGACACAAGCTGGGAACCCAGCCAGTAGGCTGGTCTTGTTTGCTCCTGTTCAGAGCCGTCCCTGTGGTGGGACCAGCAGAGGGCAGGCTCTGTCCTGGCAAGTACATGCTCAGTCCCTCAGTCATGTCTGACTCTTTGTGACCCCACGGATCATAGCCCACCAGGCTCCTCTGTCCATGGGATTCTCCAGGCAAGAATAGCAAAGCAGGTTGCCATGTCCTCCTCCAGGGAATCTTCCCAGCCAGGGATGGAACTTGTGTCTCCTGCTTCTCCTACCTGCGGGCATGGATGCCCCAGGTCATCAACACACCCGGAACTTTCTTCAGCACTGGGTGACTCCGTGTGTGTCCCCAGCCCTCACCCACTTCACTGAGGCCCCAGCCTGACTCAGCTGTCACCCCCACACACACCCTTGTCCAAGCAGATGCGGCAACCATGGAAACAGCACCGAGCATCATGCAGCTGGGCCAGCCCCTGTCTAGGTTCACATCCCTTCCCCTTCTGTGGTCACTCCCACCCACAGTCTGCGCTCCCCATGGCAGGCAGAGTGGCAGCCCCAAGCCCCCATCACCCCAACTCCTGTTAGCTAGAGAAAAGGGTGCTCGCTCCCTTTCGCATCAAAGAAGTGCCTGGGGCACACACTTCCGGCTCAGCGCAGCCACACATAAGAATTCCGTGCGTCCAGGCTAACCTCGAAAGAGAAAAGATCAATAATCCAATACCGCACACCACCACCCCCCACCAGTGGGAAAGAGAACACCACAAGCAGGCAAGTCTGTGCTGCTCATCTGTGCCTCCCCCAGAGCCCACAGAGGAGCAGAGCACGGACGTGGCTCTAAATTGGTGTTTGCTGAATGAACGAAGGAGTGTCTGCATTGCCAGCTTGCAGGATTCCCACCCGACATGAAGGCAGTCGAGAACATGACTAGCTCTGGAAACTTCTGCTTCCTCAGACTCCTCCCCACCACCACCACCCCCCCAACCCCTGCCACTGCTGCTCCAAACCACATCTCAATCCTATCTGGATGAGCTCAGAGGGGACCCACCCAAACGCCGGCTCTCGAACAAAACAGAAAACAGCATCGCCAGCTCGGCTCCTGCATGGCTGAGTGATAAAGTGCAGGCAAATCTCACCACATTTCTCTGCACAAACCACAGGCGGTGGCTTAGTCGCTAAGTCCTGTCTGACTCTTTCAGCCTCATGGACTGTAGCCCATTAGGTTCTTCTGTCCACTGAATTCCCCAGGCAAGAATACTGGAGGAGGTTGTCATTTCCTTCTCCAGGGGATCTTCCCGACCCAGAGATTGAAGCCTCATCTCCTGCATTGCCAGCAGCCTCTTTACCACTGAGCCACCAGGGGAGGAACCACAGACTCATCAAGAATTTCAGAAATGAGTGTTAATGACAGTTTTATTTAATTGGGGAGGAGAGTGATCAGGCTAATAAAGTGGCCGTGGGGACAGTCTCGGTATTTCTCCAACAAATAATAACCACCTCGGGACGAGGAGGGGAGGAAGGAGAGAGATCACTGGTGAAAACCCAGCAAGCTTTACCAGAGCTGCAAGGTCACATCCCTGAGCTGCCTCCCTGGAGGAAAACAGAGGGATTTGTAGTTGGAATTCCACATATACTTCATAAGCTACCTGGCTGCCATCGGTCATCTTAAAAGTCACAGGATGATGGCTGGAAGCTTCAGCTGAGACATCAGATATATTTCCAGGAAAACAACCGAGTTGTGAAACCTACCACAAAGCTGAACTTTCAGTGTCAGAATCCGTTAGATGATTCCTCCATGGGGAGGGTCTGAATGGAATTACAAGAGCGTTAGTCACTCAGTAGTGTCAGAACATTTGCGACCCCATGACCTGTAGCCTGCCAGGTTCCTCTGTCCAAAGTTGAACAATAAAGGGTGGATTTATGAGACTGTCTTTGAAGAGAAGAACTCATGAAATTGATCAGGACCCCAGGCAGGAGGGCAGCTCCAGCCAGCCTTGGAGCAGCAGCCCAGTGGCAGGGGGCAGGAATGGAGCTGATAAGACCCCTCCAGGTGAGAGCTTGTTAGGTTGTCCTGATTCCTTGGGCTAAGCTCTCGTGGCTGTGTCTGAAGGGCTCAGGGCTGCATCTGGATGGAAACATCACCTCTTCTCTCTGAGGGTCAAGGGCGTATGAATCATGGGGCTTCCCTGGTGATCCAGTGGTTAAGATTCCATCCACACTGCCAATGCACTGGGCACAGGTTTGATCCCTGGTCAGGGAACCAAGATCCCATATGCCATGGCATAGCCCAAAAAGGACAGTGGCAGGGATGGGGCTGTTAGAATCTGCACCAGGAAAGAGGCCAGCCGGGATTATCTCAAAGGCATCCTGCCCACGTGGCCTTTCACAAAGGAGTCACTTGAACAGCAGGTCAACACCCCGGATGTGGGAGGTGGGGGGTGACAATATCTTGTAGATTTTTGAGCAGTAGCAGAAGCCATGGGACTTCCCAGGTGGCACCACTGGTAAAGAACCCACCTGCCAATGCAGGAGAGATATGAGAGATCTGGGTTCGAGCCTTGGGTCTGGAAGATCCCCTGGAAGAAGGCATGGCAACCCACTCCAGTATCCTTGCCTGGAGAATCCCATGGACAGAGAAGCCTGGCAGGCTACAGTCCGTGGGGTCTCACAGAGCTGGACATGACTGAAGGGACTTAGCACACATGCACAAAAGCAACCCCACTGTTTGGCACACAGAGCTGGTCCCTGGAGGGAAGGTAGGTCACTTTGCCTAAGGAGCTTGAGGTCTCTGGGGACACAGGGAGTTGGCACCCCCATCGTGAGCGGCAAAGTCTCAGAGCTCTGTGCGGTAGACCTGGATGCTTCAGTAAGGTCAGTGGCAGAGAAAGGAAATGTGGCCTAGAAGCATCCCTGCCTTGACAGAGGGGATGTCTGGGCGGAAGCCCCTGAAGCCAATGACCTAATGGAAGACAAGGACTGAATTCAGGGTGGAAGGCTGGTGTTTGCTAAGATCCAGCCTTTTGGGAAAGAGCATGAGAATGAATGAGAAATAACTGGAGAATAAATCTAGGCGTTGGGAACATGGAGTCAGGTAAAGAGGTGATCAATTGAAAAGAACATATGTGTGATGTGACTGCATGGTGACTTGAGTTGTGAACAAGTCATGCCAATAATGGGCCAATATGTAGGAGCATGAGTTTCCATCAACCCCACAAAATCCACCAGGATCCATGGACTCAGATCCTGGAAGACAGTAAGCCAGGCCTGAAGGGAGGGAATAAGATGATAACCCAGGGTTTTAGCTGAACACCTGCCACTCACTCCTCCCCCACCCAAGCTGGCTCTGCTCTCAAAAGGCCTCAGCCCAGCGATCTGCAGTGAAGGAAGTGGGCAGGCCCAGGAGAAAGAACTGGAAAGACACAAACCAGCTGGAGGCACTGAATCTCAGCAGTTTTCTGAGGAAAAGCCATAAAACTAAACGCAAGGAGTTCAAACAGGCCTTTCCATCCATGTTTAACTAGAACTGCAGGCAGTGAGGACCAAAGCTCTGCCTAGTCCTTGTTCCCAGGGTGTCTGTGTAGTGATTTCAAAAGCAGAATGAGAAGCAGCATCTCCTCTGCCCAGGTGTAGCCAGAATGCCCTACAGGAGGATGCTACGTGGTTACAATTCACTGAGGGATGAGAGGAGCCTTGTACCCACAGGACCACACTGTCAGCACACAGCAGCTATTCTGTGTTCGGCAAACTGGCTAGTTTGATGAGCTTCTACACAAATGTAGGATTACTGGTCTTCTGTTTCTTTTCAGTGTGATTGGGACACACGGCAGGCGATACACGCTAAATTATCCAGCATTCACATTTGGCCGCAAAAGAAGGGGGAGAGCACTGTTCCATGGAAGTGGGAGGACCACGGTTCCTAGGGAAGCAGGCTGACATCCTGCATCCTAGCCCAGAGGCACAGCTGAGCAGGCTCCTCTGTGGAGGAGGGATAAGGTGCATATATCTGCCTCTGTGACCCATTGCACTAATCAGAATGAAAGGTCTGGGCACAGAAATCTCATGTGAAAGGAAATGTGGCCTAGAAGCATCCCTGCCTTGACAGAGGGGATGTCTGGGCGGAAGCCCCTGAAGCCAATGACCTAATGGAAGACAAGGACTGAATTCAGGGTGGAAGGCTGGTGTTTGCTAAGATCCAGCCTTTTGGGAAAGAGCATGAGAATGAATGAGAAATAACTGGAGAATAAATCTAGGCGTTGGGAACATGGAGTCAGGTAAAGAGGTGATCAATTGAAAAGAACATATGTGTGATGTGACTGCATGGTGACTTGAGTTGTGAACAAGTCATGCCAATAATGGGCCAATATGTAGGAGCATGAGTTTCCATCAACCCCACAAAATCCACCAGGACCCATGGACTCAGATCCTGGAAGACAGTAAGCCAGGCCTGAAGGGAGGGAATAAGATGATAACCCAGGGTTTTAGCTGAACACCTGCCACTCACTCCTCCCCCACCCAAGCTGGCTCTGCTCTCAAAAGGCCTCAGCCCAGCGATCTGCAGTGAAGGAAGTGGGCAGGCCCAGGAGAAAGAACTGGAAAGACACAAACCAGCTGGAGGCACTGAATCTCAGCAGTTTTCTGAGGAAAAGCCATAAAACTAAACGCAAGGAGTTCAAACAGGCCTTTCCATCCATGTTTAACTAGAACTGCAGGCAGTGAGGACCAAAGCTCTGCCTAGTCCTTGTTCCCAGGGTGTCTGTGTAGTGATTTCAAAAGCAGAATGAGAAGCAGCATCTCCTCTGCCCAGGTGTAGCCAGAATGCCCTACAGGAGGATGCTACGTGGTTACAATTCACTGAGGGATGAGAGGAGCCTTGTACCCACAGGACCACACTGTCAGCACACAGCAGCTATTCTGTGTTCGGCAAACTGGCTAGTTTGATGAGCTTCTACACAAATGTAGGATTACTGGTCTTCTGTTTCTTTTCAGTGTGATTGGGACACACGGCAGGCGATACACGCTAAATTATCCAGCATTCACATTTGGCCGCAAAGAAGGGGGAGAGCACTGTTCCATGGAAGTGGGAGGACCACGGTTCCTAGGGAAGCAGGCTGACATCCTGCATCCTAGCCCAGAGGCACAGCTGAGCAGGCTCCTCTGTGGAGGAGGGATAAGGTGCATATATCTGCCTCTGTGACCCATTGCACTAATCAGAATGAAAGGTCTGGGCACAGAAATCTCATGGCTTAGAGAAGTCCGCTCACCCCTGAATGATGGATGTCAACTCACCAACCTCTCACCCTCCCTGAGTGTTTCAGTAGCCCTACTGACTTACTAGCTTTGTAAACTACCCTTTGTGGTAGACAAGACAGTACCCCCTCCCCCAAAGAGATCATATTTAAATCTCCAGAATCTGGGAATGTTATTTTACAGGGGAAAGGGCCTTGCAGGTGGCGTGTGCCCAGTCACTCAGTCGTGTCTGATTCTTTGTGACCCCATGGGCTGCAGTCCATCCAGCTCCTCTGTCCATGGGATTCTCCAGGCAAGAATACTGGAGTGGGTTGCTATTTCCTCCTCCAGGGGATCTTCCCAACCCAGGGATTGAACCTGGGTCCCCCACATTGCAGGCAGGTTCTTTACCACCTGAGCTATCAGGAAAGTCCTTTGCCAGTGGGGTTAAGTTGAAATTCTCGAGATGGGGAGGTTACCCTAGATGTTCTGTAAGGACCTGGTATGATCCCCAGGGTCCTTATAAGAGGGAAGGAGGAGGGGCAGAGACAGGGGAGACGTGACGACAGAAGCTGAGATCAAAGAGAGAGGTTTGGACATGCCATGCTGCTAGTTGTGGAAGCAAAGGGAGCGATGAGCCCAAGAATGCCAGGGTCTCTAGAAGCTGCAGGGAAACAGAGCTCCCCTGGAGCCTCCAAAAGGAATGCAGACCTGTTGGCATTTTGATTTCAGTCCAAGGGGATCAATATTAGAGCTGTAAAATGATAAAGTGTGCGTGTATTTCATTTGTCTATTTTTTTATTGAAGAATGATTGCTTTACAATGTTGTGTTATTAAACAGTTTCTGCCTTACGACAGAGTGGATCAACCATATGTAGACATATATCCCCTCCCTCTTGGACCTCCCTCCCACCCCTCTATCTCACCCATCTAGGTCATCACAGAGCACCAAGCTGAGCTCTGTGTGCTATACAGCAGGTTCCCACAGCTGTCTGTTCCACACACGGTAGCGTATATATGTCAGCGCTACTCTCTCAGTTTGCCCCGCCCTCTCCTCCCCGCCCCACTGGGTCCCTACATCTGTGTCTCTATTCTCGCCCTGCAAACAGGTTCATCCGCATAGATAAAGCAGAGGTGGTACATAAATACCATGGAATATTAACCCAGACATAAAAAGAAACAAAACGGAGTCATTCGTAGAGCTGTGGATGGACCTAGAGATGATACAGGTGAAGTAAATCAGAAGGAGGAAAACAAATACTGTATATTAAGTTGTGCAGTTTTAAGCCACTAGTTTTGTGGTGTTTTGTTACATCAGCAGTAGGAAACTAAACACATCCTTCTGGAGAAAACGGCGGGTACATTTGAGGATTTAAAAATGTTTAACTTGCACGTGGCCAAAATAGTCAAAATGAAACATAAGAGACGGTGAGTTAACACTGTGAGAGGCAGAGAGCCTTCAGAAGTCAATAAGGAAACCAAGGACATAAGCAATAAACATGCAAATCACTGATTCAATAGGAACAGGTGTCTAGCCTCACTCATAATCAAAGAAATGCAAATAAAAACACAACAAGAGCGGCGGGAGACTTCTTGCCAGGAGAATTTGCAATCAGGTGGGGAAACAGGTGCCTCTTCTGGACAATATAGATTGTTACAAGCTTTCTGAAGGGCGTTTTGTGTATCAAATGTGCGTGTTAATGTGTATCAAATGTTAAAATGTGTATCTCACCAACAGTTGTCAATGCAGCCTTAGAAGAACCAAGCCGGGGGGCCTTGAGCCCATCTCAGGATCTCTCAGAAATCTGCAGCAGTTAGGAGAGCAAGGTATTGGCACAGAATACAGAGTGAAGTAGGGGCAGGGTCGGAAACAGAGCTGTATGTAAACAGTGACCTGATTTACGACAAAGGTGACATCGCAGGGTACAAAAGGGGGGAGCACATCTTTTCAACAACTAGAGCGAGGTAAATTAGATAGCCACCCGGGAAAAATAAATAAATCTTGACCTCTCCTTCATAGCACACAGAAACCATTACAGAAGGACTAGATCTAAAGGTGAGAGAGAAAACAATAAAACTTTCACGTAGCTCAGAGAACTATCTTCATGACCTTGGGTGAGGCGACATTCCTTGACCAGGATACAAAAAGCATGAAGCATAAAGGAGAGCTTGATGAAGTCAACCACACTAAAACTGAGAACTCCAGTTCACCAGGAGACATCGTACGTGTAAAAATGCAAGATCCAGTCGGAAAAGATATTTGCAATTCATAGATTCAACAAATATCTCACACTCAAAATACATAAAGAACACCTAAAATAATCATAAGGGGGACAAAGCAGACATCCAATAGAAAAGCAGGCCAAAGACTTGAATACTATGGACAAAAAAAAAAGCATATCATGATGGTCAATAAGTGTATAAAAAGGTGACTGACTGCATTAGTCATTGTGCCTGTGCATGTATGTGTGTGTGCACACACGCGCTCACTCTCACGCTCAGTCACATGACACGACCCCATGGACTGTAGTCTGTCAGGCTCCTCTGTCCATGGGGATTCTCCAGGCAAGAATACTGGAGTGGGTTGCTATTTCCTTCTCCAGGGGATCTTCCCGACCCAGGAATTGGTCATTGCTGCTGCTGCTGCTAAGTCGCTTCAGTCGTGTCCGACTCTGTGCGACCCCATAGACGGCAGCCCACCAGGCTCCGCTGTCCCTGGGATTCTCCAGGCAAGAATACTGGAGTGGGTCGCTATTTCCATCTCCAGGGGATCTTCTCAACCCAGGAATTGGTCATTAGGGACAGCACATTAAAACCAAAATGGGACACTGTTAACCAACAGAATAGTTAACCTGGAAACAGCAGACAATGCCAAGTGCTGGCAGCTGGAATTCTCACACTGATGGGAGAGCAGAAATCAGCAATCCACTTTGGGGAACTGGTTTGGCATTTGCCTATTCAGGAACATATGCACAACCTATGACCTAGTAGTTCCTCTCCTGAGCTTGTGCCAGGCAGAAATGGCTGTACACAGTCACCAAATGGCCCAGACATGTTCAAGCAGCACTATTTGTAATATCCCAAATGGGGGAATCCCAGAAGGGTGCTCTGGGATGCTGGTCATGCTCAGTTTTTTGATGGGAGGAGTTAGTTTCATGAGTGTGTTTGCCCTGCAAAAGTGTCACACTGCACACGTCTGTGTGTGCTTTTCTGTAAGTCCGTTATTACTTGAATAAGACATCTGCTTTCCAAACTGGGAGGCAATGAGAAGTTTGCTGTGAATGATCTGAACTCCCAGCTTTCACATTTGGATTCCTTGATTCTATTTGCTCCCTTGGGAAGGAAATGGAGATCTAGCTCAAACATCCCAAAAGAAATTTTCAAACAAGAAGAGTAACGAGTAGACATTGAGCAGGGCAATTTTACTTGTTAGGAACTTATCCTAAAGAGATAACTGAACTAGAGCACAGAAGGCCCATTATAGAGTTGTTTACAATCATGAACGTATGCAATGAACTAAATAGACAACAATGGAAGAATGATAAATAAACAGGCTATTATGCAACCACGAAAATGATTAATGTATAGCTACTGGCATGAAAACAAACATTAAAAAGTGGACACCACAACACAAGCACGGCTCCATGACAGGAAGCTGTGTGCAGAGCAAAAACGGTTACCCAGAAACTCCTGTAGGAAGCTCGTTCATATTGGTGTTCATACGGGGGACTTTCAAATGATACTGAGCTATGTGTGGGTATGTGCACGTATGTGTGTGTGTGTGTGCACATGTGTGTCTACATGTTTGCATGTGTGTGTGTTTTTAATAGCCATATGTAGGCACCATGGTGTGCAAGGCAGGCTGCAGACCAGGCATAGCCTAGGTCCCTAGTGCACCAAAGAATGACCCTAGAAAGAAAATAAAACTTGTGTTTCACACAAAATAAAACTATTTTCTCCTTCACAACAAACCCTAGAGAAGTAACAGCTGTATGCCATGACCCCAGCCAGGAGAGCTCATTCCTCACAACAGTATCAGCACACTTCTGTGCCTCTCTCTTCAATCTAGTTCTGAATATTAAAATTTGAGAAGCACAGAAAAGCGCCTATTTTTAATAGTACAAAGTGGGAAGTGACCAAATCCATTCATCGTGGAGGAATGAACTGGGTGGACTATTACACTGCACTGAGAACAACCTGGCCATTGCTGCTCCTGCAGCAACACACCAGGGAGTCTCTGGGGGTCTCTGGCACCATCTGGAGATGGATCTGGTTGTCACAGCTTGGGGGAGGCAGCTACCGGCATTGCATGGGTAGAGGCCAGGGAAGCTGCTCAAGTGCACGTGAAGCCCCACTTCAGTAGTTTTGCACACAAGAAGCCCTGTCTGACACTCATCTCATCAAAGTGATGCTGACCATCTCAAGTGCGCAAGCGCATCTGAGCCACAGTTCTGTGTGGTGGGGACATTAATGCCGGAGCTCGGTGTCACTCGGGACTCAGCTGGAGTCCATCCCCAGAGGTTCTCTATTCAAATGCCCTGGCTGATGAGACACATATGCCGACTCAGGGGTCAAGGTGTCCCCCAAGACTCTTCAGGGAGGAAATGTGTCCTGTTCAGACGGGAAAGCTTAGTAAAACCGGGGGACAAGGGGACAGGCTGAGGTGGTGACCGAGTGCTCTGTCCTCTCACAGTGCCCAGGGTCAGAGGCCAAGCTGGGCTCACAAATGCCCCGATCCAACTTGTCCTCTGCAGCCTGACCATTCAGACTAACTGACAGTACCTGACGAATCTTGAAGTGGACAGAATGGCATGGGTATGTGTCCCAGAAACACAGACCTGGGCCCTCTGGTGGGTTACCCTCTTGCATGCCTGGGCTTAACTAAGTGTCCTCTACAAGACCCCCAGGACAGGCCTGCGGCCATTGTCCCTTGGAGACCCCATGGAGCTCCTGCTCTGTGCCAGGAAAAGATGCCAGCCACATCAGACTTGTCCCCGGTGCTGCGATAAAGTGCAGCAACTCTACGCCATGTGTCTCTCGGTGATGATGGGGACAGTCCCCCAGCCCCCACGTTTCCATTGATACAGTACCTGACGAATCTGGAAGTGGACAGAATGGCATGGGTATGTGTCCCAGAAACACAGACCTGGGCCCTCTGGTGGGTTACCCTCTTGCATGCCTGGGCTTAACTAAGTGTCCTCTACAAGACCCCCAGGACAGGCCTGCGGCCATTGTCCCTTGGAGACCCCATGGAGCTCCTGCTCTGTGCCAGGAAAAGATGCCAGCCACATCAGACTTGTCCCCGGTGCTGCGATAAAGTGCAGCAACTCTACGCCATGTGTCTCTCGGTGATGATGGGGACAGTCCCCCAGCCCCCACGTTTCCATTGAGCCCCACTCACCCCCACTTTGCCCGCTGGCACGGGCCTCTACAAAAAACATTTCCCATCGGACAAATCATTTTAACTTTAAAAAGCATGCTTCCAAAAACATCCTCAGAAATGTAAAAGTATCCTTCAAAAGAAAAACCTCCAAAACCCTGGAGAATGCTTGGCTGAGACAAGCTTCAATTATCGTCCTCGGTTGGTTTGATAAAAATTCCTCTCTGCCTCGCCTCTGGATGACAGTCTTCACTCAGAAAACTTTCTTTTTTAAAAATAACTACAGTAACCCACTATTAAAACGGGGATTGCATTTTAATCCACTCTTTCTTTCTCTCTGGTTTCCAAACTGGCACCTTCCTGATTTCAGAGAAGGAAAAAAAAAAAAAAAGTAAACCTCTACAAAATGTCCAGCAGCTACAGCAAGTCCAGCAGAAGCTGGAATTCAAGCTCCATCAAGAAAAAGAACATGTATTTTTGGAGGACTGAGTTCCCCACCACCTCATTCCCTTAATGCACACCACTTTCTGAACCACTCCAGCAACAAGAAGGTGTCAAGAACCAGGGAGAGACAGTGTCACCAGGAGCCCCTGCCCAGAGCCTTCTAGAATAAAGGATGCTTATCCAAACATCTCTCCTTAGCTGCTGGAGTCTGGAAGGGTGGTGTTCTTAAAGAGAAAAAAAATGTTTTCAAAAAGCACAGCAACACTCAGCTGTATCTGGTGTTGCTTCTCCAGCCACACCTGAAGGCCAGTGGCTTTTTGTTGGTTTTTTAATTAGAGGATAATTACTTTACAATATCGCGATGGATTTGGCCATACATCTACATGAATCGGCACTGGGTACACATATGTCCCTCCCTCTCAAGCACCCCTCCCACCTCCTTCCCCATCCCACCCCTCTAGGTTGTCACAAGCCCTGGCTTTGGGTTCCCTGCATCATATATAGAAGACCCCTTGAAGCCAGCCCCCATCTCCCTCCATCCAGGCCCCGGGTCACACAGCTCAGCTCAGGCAGAGCTGTCTGCACCTGCTTCCCACCCACACCTTCTGGAGCCTCTGTGCTGGAGGCCAGCAACGCTCTGTCTCTATGGGGCAGCTAGTTCCAGACTCTGCTGCTCCCCGCACTGCTATTCATCCAGGTCATGTGGATGATAACCGGAGTGAAATATTTAATCTGTGAGACCTATTCTATATTACCTGTGGTTGACAGCTCATAATGCTGCATTTTCAGAAATTAATTAAACACAGACATGCAGATCACCAGAGCAGCCGGGAAGAAGGAATCTGGCCGGCAGCATCCATTTTCAAAGTGACTTCCTGTGTAGAGACTGAGCCTTCCCATTGTCTCTGTTACTTGTCACTCCACTGCTCCAGAACAGCCAGAGGCCATGACAGGGGAGGAGGGAGCAGCCTGGGGTCTATTTGCCAGTAGACACACACTTTCCCAAGAGCCTAGAATAGAGGTGGTGCCTCTCACATCAGGAAGATGCACAAGATCTTTCACTCTAACAAACCGCTTACAAAACACCGGAAACAACTCAAATGCCCATATGCGAGACAAGAGTTGATAACCACTGGACGGTTGAATAAAGCCACACAACAGAGTACTACTCAACGGGAAGGGGAAAAAAAAAAGATGTGGACAATCTCCATGAACTGGTTTAGAGTTATTTCCAAGGTAAACTGTGAAGTGAAAAAGCGATCTAGTGGTTAAGAATCTGCCTGCCAATGCAGGGAACACAGGTTCAATCCCTGGTCCGGGAACTAAGATTCCACATGCCGCAGAGCAGCTAAGCCCTTGTATCACAACTACTGAAGCCAGCATGTCCTAAAGCCTGCGCTCTGCAATAAAAGAAGCCACTGCATGAGAAGCCCAAACAGGGCAATGAAGGGAAGCCCCTACTCACCACAGCTAAAGAAAACACACACACAGCAAGGAAGACCCTATGCAGCCAAACTTAGATGAACAAAGCTCTGGTGTTCAATCCCTGGTCCGGGAACTAAGATTCCACATGCCGCAGAGCAGCTAAGCCCTTGTATCACAACTACTGAAGCCAGCATGTCCTAAAGCCTGCGCTCTGCAATAAAAGAAGCCACTGCATGAGAAGCCCAAACAGGGCAATGAAGGGAAGCCCCTACTCACCACAGCTAAAGAAAACACACACACAGCAAGGAAGACCCTATGCAGCCAAACTTAGATGAACAAAGCTCTGGTAAAAATTGTAAAGTTCAATAGAGTTTTTATATTAGGGGGTTGGGATTAACGTAAACACACTATTATATATAAAATAAACAACAAGGACCTACTGTATAGCACAAGAAACTACACCTAATATAAGTATTCTTGTCTACAAAATTCCATGGACAGAGGACTCTTGTGGGCTACAGTCCATGGAGTCATAAAGAGTCGGACACTACTGAGCAACTAACAGACAAATATGTGGGGAAAAAATCTGAAAAAGAATACGTGTGTGTGCATATATATAGACACGTGTATATATATATATACACACACACACACACATTTTCCAGGCAAGAGTACTGAAGTGGGGTGCCATTGCCTTCTCCTATGCTGAACCATAGGACCTTGTTATTTATATGTTTTATGTATAGTACTTGTGTGTCATCGCCGGCAGCTGCGAGGGCACACAAGCACGGCCGAGAGGAGCTACCCCATGTCAGAGGTCAGGGGCAGTGGCCCAGAGTGCCAGGCTGCGACGGCACAGGAACTGAGAGGAGCTACCCGACAACTGAGGTCAGGGGTGGCAGCCGGGAGAAGCTACCCCATGCCCAAGGAGAAGTGGCTGTGTGGGCACAGGAGGGCCTAGAGGAGCTACTCCACGTTCAAGGTCAGGAGGGGCAGCGGTGAGGAGATAACCCCTCATCCAAAGTAAGAAGCAGCGGCTGCCCTTTGCTGGAGCAGCCATGAAGAGATACCCCACGTCCAAGGTAAGAGAAACCCAAGGTAAGACTGAAATCATACTCACAGAAAACTAGTCAATCTAATCACACTAGGATGACAGCCTTGTGTAACTCAGTGAAACTAAGCCATGCCATGTGGGGCCACCCAAGATGGGCAGGTCATGGTGGAGAAGTCTGACAGAATGTGGTCCATTGGAGAAGGGAATGGCAAACCACTTCGGTATTCTTGCCTTGAGAACCCCATGAACAGTATGAAAAGGCAAAATGATAGGATACTGAAAGAGGAATTCCCCAGGTCAGTAGGTGCCCAATATGCTACTGGAGATCAGTGGAGAAATAACTCCAGAAAGAATGAAGGGATGGAGCCAAAGCAAAACAATACCCAGCTGTGGATGTGATGGTGATAGAAGCAAGGTTCGATGCTGTAAAGAGCAATATTGCATAGGAACCTGGAATGTTAGGTCCATGAATCAAGGCAAATTGGAAGAGGTCAAACAGGAGACAACAAGAGTGAACGTCAACATTCCAGGAATCAGGGAACTAAAATGGACTGGAATGGGTGAATTTAACTGAGATGACCATTATATCTACTACTTCGGGCAGGAATCCCTTAGAAGAGATGGAGTAGCCATCATGGTCAACAAAAGAGTCCGAAATGCAGTACTTAGATGCAATCTCAAAAACGACAGAATGATCTCTGTTTGTTTCCAAGGCAAACCATTCAGTATCACAGTTATCCAAGTCTATGCCCCAACCAGTAATGCTCTGGATGGCATCACGGACTCGATGGACGTGAGTTTGAGTGAACTCCGAGAGTTGGTGATAGACAAGGAGGCCTGGCGTGCTGCAGTTCATGGGATCGCAAATAGTCGGACACGACTGAGCAACTGAACTGATATATATATATATAGGGCACTTTGCTGTCTACCTGAAGCTAACACAAAATTTAAAACAGTATACTTCAATTTAAAATAATTTTAAAAGAAAAGTTTTTATGGCATACTATCCTTCATGGAATGAAGAAGGAGATGTGAGAAAATATACATGCACCTGTTTGTTCAGCACAAATGGAACACAGGAAGGAGAAACCGGAAACTGAGAGAACTGCTTGCCTAGAGGGTGTGGGTGGGAACGGAGCGGCAGGAGCAGAGCAGGAGTAGGGCGGAGGAGGGTGCCACTTCCCCGAGTGCACCTGCTTGTGGAGACCTAACCCTTAGGACTGTGGTAACATCCCACATACTTCCCAAATAAATCAATAGCTAAAATCAGCCAGAACGGGGCACAGCCATCACAGAATACAAACAACCACAGATGACGCTAACTGTATCACAAATGATTAAACCACTTGAAGGAAACAGGCAAGAAAGAAATCAACCTAGGTAACTTTATAAAAGAGAATTTCAACTGTCTAGTGTAAGCAAATGACAGAGAGAATAGAAACAAATGCCATCCTCTACTCGGTACATTTGTTTCCTACAGGGGGTGGGTTAGCAATCCCAGAACTACTGTGTATGTGTGAGGGGCTTACACAAATCAGTAAAAACACTGAGAATCACGACAGCCAGTGTTGGAAAATGAAGGATGTGAGAAAAGGCTCAATATGGAATCTAGAAAAACATACAGATGGATTAATATAAATACATGATATGATGCCTGTGTTTGCTTGTTTAAGTGCATACATACATTTCCAAATTCTGTTCAGAGGATCAAGAAGCAATAACACTCCAGCAGAAACATATGCAGAGTACATCATGCAAAATACCAAGCTGGATGAATCACAAGCTGGATTCTAGATTGCCAGAAGAAATATCAACAGTCCCAGATATGCAGATGATACCACTCTAATGGTAGAAAGTGAAGAGGAACTAAACAGCCTCTTGATGAGGGTGAAAGAGGAGAGTGGAAAAGTTGGCTTAAAACTCAACATTCAAAAACCTAAGATCATAGCATCCAGACCCATCCAGTTCATGGCAAATAGATAAATAAAAAATGGCAACAGTGGCAAATATTATCTTCTTGGGCTCTAAAATCACTGCAGACAGTGACTGCAGCCACAAAATTAAAAGACACTTGCTCCTTGGAGAAACGCTATGACAAACCTAGAGAGCATATTAAAAAACAAAAACATCACTTTGCTGACAAAGGCTATGGCTTTTCCAGTAGTCATCTATGAATATGAGAGTTGGACCATAAAGAAGGAGCATCAAAGAATTGATGCCTTTGAATTATGGTGTTGGAGAAGATTCTTGAGAGCTCCTTGGGCAGAAAGGAGATCAAACCAGTCAGTCAATCCTGAAAGAAATCAGCCCTGAATATTCACTGGAAGAAGGACTGATGCTAAAGCTGAAGCTTCAATCTTTCAGCCGCCTGATATGAAGAGCCGACTCATTGGAAAAGACCCTGACGCTGGGAAAGATTGAAGGCAAAAGGAGAAGAGGGTAGCAGAGGATTAAATGTGTACAGTGTACGGGAATCTGAGCAAACCCTGGGAGAAAGTGAAGGACAGGAAAGCCTGGTGTGTTGCAGTCCATGAGCTTGCAAAGAGATGGGCATGACTTAGTAACTGAACAACAGCAGAAATGAGCACACCTGGCACCCAGATCCTGGCTTCTAAACACTACTCTCCAATACAATGAACCAGGGCTCCATGGAGAAATGGTGGGTTCCATGAGCCTAGACAATCTCTAGTGCTAGAAAGTTAGGAAAGACTCAAAAATGATGAGGACGCATCAAAAGGACAGAGAAGCCAACTGGGAAAGGCTCCCAAAGGTCAAAGCTGGGACAATGTAAACAACAAAATAAGTAATGATAGTATTGGACTATAGCTTATGGAGCAAAAATAAGTATCTAAAGTATATTGGTATGAATAAATAATTGAATGAGGTGCCCTTGTATTAAAATTCTAATTAATAAATGTAGAAAATGATGGACATAGAAAATCAACCTTTGGCAAACACTACAGTAATAACTGTTGCAGGTAATAACCATTACTGGATGCTAAAATTTATGGAAAAAGTATCATGAGATATAAAACAGCTATGTAGTGTCAAGGTACCTCTCTGACAAGAGATTATGATTTGCAAAGGGAAAATGATAACTTCAAAGTGGATAAACTAGGAAAACACCACCCTCAACCGAGCAATCAAAGTGAGCATCACTGGTGATATGAATACCACCTTTAATGTCTGTGTTTGAGCTGAATCATACCCTCTAAAATCCCTATCTTAGAGACCTAGGCCTGAGGACCACAGGATGTGGCTGTGTGTAGAGATGAGGCCTTAAAGGGGTAATAAAGGTAAATGAGATCATTAGGGTGGGCTGTAATCCCATATGACTGGTGTCCTTATAAGAAGGGGAGATCAGGATGAAGACCCAGAGAGTAGATAGCCATCGACAAGCCAAGGTAAGAGGCGTTAGGAGGAACCAACCCTGCTGAGACCCTGATCTCCAACTTCCAGCCTCCAAGACGTGAGACCATAAATGTCTGCCATCTAACCTAACTGTTCCCTGCCCCACCCCCAAGCTGGGCTATTTTGTTACCGCAGCCACAGGAAACTCACACAGGCTGATGTGATGCAACAAAGAAGGCAAAACTCCACTTGTATGGTGCTCTTGCCCAAGACACCTAAATCAACCTCATTGTAAGAAAAACATCAGGTAATCCCAAACTGAAGGATGCTCTTCAAAGTGACCATCCTGGACTCTTCAAGGGTCCAGGTGCTGAAAGACCAAGAAACTAAGGAACCACGCCACACTGGGAGGTGAGGAGACAGGTGAGGTCCTAAGCGGAAAAGCTGACAAGATCCAAAGCACAACTGTAGACTCACTAATATCACTGCTAATTTCCTGGTTTTAAGAATTGTACTTTAGGACTGCCCTGGTGGTACAGTGGATAGGAATCTGCCTGCCCATGTAGGGGATACAGGTTTGGTTCCTGGTCTGGAAATATTCCACAAGCCCTGGAGCAACTAAGTCCCTGAACTGCAACCACTGAGCCCATGCTCTAGAACCTTCCAGCTGCAACTACCAAGCCCATGTTCTAGAACCTTCCGGCCACAACTACTGAGCCTGAATGTTGAAACTACTGAAGCCCGGGTGCCTACAGCCTGTGATCTGGACCAAGAGAAGCCGCCACAATGAGAAGCCTTCGCAACTCTACAGAGAATAGCCCCCACTTGCCGCAACTAAAGAAAGCCCAAGTGCAGCTACGAAGACCCAGCCCAGCCAAAAACAAAATCAATATTAAAAGAAAAGAATTGTACCTTAAAATATGAACATTAGGATGAGCCGGGTATATGGGAACTCTGTCTTATTTTGCAATTTTTCCTTTTTTTCCTCAAGTCTAAAATCATTTCAAATAAAAATCTAAAAAAAAAAAATCACAGAGGTTGTCAACTGGTGATCAGCTGACCCAACTCAATCTGCAGATGTATATATTTTGGTTGAAAATGTTTAAAGCAAATTTGAATGAGCTGCCAACAATACAAATCCAGAGACGCAATTTTACATCCAGATGTATGGCTTCCTTTCAAAACATCAGAAGTTGTGGCATTACCGCCCAGGAAGCCGCATCGCACGCCCCCATCCTCGGGACCACAGGCCCCGGTGTCCCAGAGCCGTGTTCGCACACTGCACAGCTCAGCCCAGGCAGCAGATGGCCTGAGAGGGTTTGGAATCCCAAGGGCACGAGGGTCCCAGCCCCCCACAGGGCGGAGTCCAGGGCTTCCTCCAGAGCCCTAGTCCACAAGCACCTGGGCATCCTGAGACTCAGACAG
This sequence comes from Madoqua kirkii, assembly GCA_006408675.1. Taxonomy (NCBI): domain Eukaryota; kingdom Metazoa; phylum Chordata; class Mammalia; order Artiodactyla; family Bovidae; genus Madoqua; species Madoqua kirkii. Next base: position 5,951 of record SJYC01079392.1, on the reverse strand, counting down.
AAGTCCAGGTGCTAGAATTCATCAGGACGTCTGTTCTCAGTCCACAGCTTGGGCAGCTGCACTCCATCATTTAGATGCTACAGCTCTCAAAGTGCACAATGTCCCACAGGTGATCCTGGGGAAACTGCACCCACTTGCCTGCCACCCTCTAGCCCAGGACAGGCTCATGGTCCAGGCAGACCAACGTACATACCTTCCCTCCTGCTCTCTCCTGGGGCCTCCCATGGTGACGAGGGGGCATACACAGAGAGGCGACCCTCGCTCAGCAACAGCACAGCGTCCCTAACCAGCCCGGACCACCCTTGGGCGGAGCTCCTCCAGTCCTGCGAGCTAAAAGTGCTCTTCTGGAAAACTCTCTCTTCGCTAAAAGTCAGCCGAAGCCAGAGTTTGTTCCTGTGTTGCAGACTATGAACTGAACACACACTAACTACTTTCTAGGTGGTGTCATTATCCTGGCTAACTAAGGATGAAACAGAGGCAGGGAGGCTAGTACCCCACTGGGGAGCACACAGCTGTATTTGTTGAGTCAGTGTAGGAGCCAGTGAATAAACATCATCTCGGAGGACAAATTACACTTGTGATAGTTCTGTGATGCAGATTTTCTTACTACCCACTAGATTACTCACCTCTCTGACTCCAAAATAACTTCAGGTGGGCAATACCAGCCCCTTCCACATGAGGCTCACACTGTGAATTGCGATGGCAGCCACACTTTCCCCAGTATCTGGGCTGGTCACTGTGGTCCCCATCCTGCCTGGGTCTCCTCCCCCATCGTGGCTGCAGCAGCTCCCGCTGAGAGGCACACGGAAGCCTCGGGTCAGCGGCAGGCAGACCCAGCACAGTCTGGCTCTGTCCACAGCCCCGTCACTGGTCCTCCAGGAGATGGTATCAGATATACAAGGGACAGACCCTCCATTTTGACCACTTCCCAGAGTCCTGCTACTGGAACATCACCGATATTGGGCTCAACCCCTTCCAAACTTCATGACAAGTCTGATGGATGGACGGCCTGTCTTTGGGACTGACAATCAGATGGAGTGAAGGCCAATAGGTGAGTGAATTTTAGACAACAGCCATTGAAACTGACAGCACTTAGTGCTTCAAGATACTGACTTTGGTTTTCTAATTCTCAGAGTTTCCAAAGAATCTGCTTCTCTCAGTTTGCTTCTTTCTGAGGGTAACAAAGGTCTCATCTTCATTGGAGACGCAAGAGATGTGGGTTTGATCCCTGAGTTGGGAAGATTCCCTGCCGAAGGAAATGGTAACTCATTCCAGTGTTCTTGCCTGGGAGATCCGATGGACAGAGAAGCCTGGTGGGCTACAGTCCATGGGGCCACAGAGTTGGACATGACTAAGCGACCGGGCATGCATGCACACATCTTCATTGACCAAGGAAAGGTGACCGTTCCATCTTGATTCTCAAACAAAGGTTCTGACTAGTGGCTAAGAGCAATCTAACTGGCCAGAGCTCTGTCATTTCTGAAGCATCTTTTAGGCAGAGGACTCTGGCACTTGCCCCAGAATTGACTACAGAAAGGAGGTGCCCTCAGTGACTTCTCGAGGGTGGTATACACCTGCTCCCCATTCCCATCCCCCTCAACTGGACTGTCTGTTGCAACAGTCTATACCCCGCTGCCAGCTGCCTAGCCACATGCTCTGAGCTGGGAAGAATCACAGCCCTGCAGGCTCCCCATGCAAGACAGGACACTCAGAGGAGCCACAGAAACATAAGCAGTGACCTGTAAATCAGCACAACTGGCATCACCCAAAGGATGGGTCAGAATCTGGACTGTTTGGTGCTTTGGGGAGCAAGGAATGTGAAGTAAGATGGCACTGTGATGGTCTGAGCATGGGCTCTGATGATACACACTCTGGGTACCAGGCACGCCCGACACAGTGACTCTGAACGAGGCTGGAGCAGAGCCCAGGCCACACTGGCCATCGTGGTCTGCCTGACCCAGGTCCCCGCCCACAGGCAACACGGAACACTTAATGAGCACCGGGGTCTCCAAGCAAAGCCCCCTGATATCAGGGCAGGGGATGCTAGTTTATTTCACTGTACCCATAACTGACTTGAGTTGGTTTCCTAAAAAAAGAAAAAATAGTGAGAACATTGTTTTAATGTAAAGAATCAAATGGCATGACATTAAAGAGAATGAAATAATGCCATCTGTAGCAACATGGATAGACCTAGAGATTGTCATACTGTGTGAAGTAAGTCAGACAGAGAAGGGGAAATATTGCATGAAATCCCTTACATGGGAAAGCTAAAGAGAAACTGTACAAATGAACTCATTTACAAAACAGAAACAGACTCACAGACTTAGAGAATGAACTTATGGTTGTTGGGGGCAAGGGGGTGGAGAAGGACAGGGGAAAGGGACAGTTAGGGAGTTTGGGATGGGCATGTATACACCGCTGCATTTAAAATGGATAACCAACAGGGACCTACTGTATAGCACAGGGAACTCTGCTCAGTGTTATGTGGCAGCCTGGATGGGAGGGGGGTTTGGGGGAGTACTGGGGTGTGTGCGTGCATGTGTGTCTGTATGTGTGCTACATCAGAGTGTGTGCATATATGTGTATTTAGGTGTGTATACTGTGTGTGTGTGTGTCTGTATGTGTCCTGGATCTGGTTGTGCACATATTATTTGTGTGGCAGTGTGTGTCCTGGGGATGTGTGTGTGTGTGTGTGTGTGTGTGTGTGTGTGTGCACATGGACATCCATGCCCTGTGAACTCACTGGGGGTCTGGACACCAAGAAGCCCTGCATTTAGTCCTCTGTCCCCATCTCCCCTGCCTGCTCAACCTCCTATCTCAGCTTCAGGACCTTGTCCCCAAAGCCCCAACTCCCCAGCACCTGCAGCCCCCGCTCAGCCTGCCCCCTGACATCCACCAAGACACTTCAACCTCAAACACACATCGCTTCCAGAATCATTCAGAGCAAGCCTTCTCTGCTTTTATGCACTTGGATTACAACTTGCAGTACCTCCATGCCACATCATAAAACCCCCAACACCAGAAGCACTAAAACTGTCTCTGTTTCACACTAGAACAAAATTTCCAACACAGGCGAGCCCGCCGAGCTCATTTTGCCTATTTAGCTGCGTCCTCTGGATGGCAGCTAGGGAAGAGCCTCCAGCCTGGGTGAGCATCCTCTCCATAGAAAGAGGAGCCACACAAATACACACAAATAACACAAATCAGGACAGAGCTCCTTATATGGTGCTGTTGCCTCTGAGCTCAGCACTCGTTCAACAAATATTTTCTGAGCCAAAGCTCAATGCCAGGCATCAAGAGGAAGGAATAGATGGTTCCCAATGGGGTCCAGGGCAGCTTCCCCACAAATGCACAGGCTCATTTAAGAGATGGTCAGTTTGAACTCTTATTTTAATTCCACTCCTCTCTAGCTACCCTGCCATTTTACATATACTTTTTGTACACCCACAACTCCTGTGAGTTCAGCTACTGAGAGTCCTCAACTGCTAGAATTGCTTTTAGTAGGTAAGAGTTTCCTGTCCAAGGTCACTCCCTTCCTGTACAGCCCTCAGTCATGTACTAGACTAAAGGTGAGAGCCCCTAACTTTCTAGGGGACCATTCTGAAGGGTCATCCCGGCTTCAGAGCTCACCAGGGGTCACCTTCAGTCTTTGTTGAGACTGCATCACAGGCCGCCTTCTCCTTCTGCTCAGCCTTCCTGCCTTTCCCATATAAGTCACGCTTGCAATCCCTCTTGAATAAACTCCTTGCACACAAATGTCGAAAAAGAAGAGATGGTCAGTTTGCATAGTCAGATGCGATCCTCAGAGGCGGCACTAGTACAGAGCAAAGACGTTACATAGGGAGACAGGGTTCTTCCCTGAGGAGATCAGAGAGGGCTTCGTGGAGGAGGTGGTAATGATTCCAATGACCTTGACACGGGTGGGACTAGACCCCAGAGATGTGGAAGGCCTTCCAGATAACAGGAGAGGCACACACAAAGGCAGAGGCCCACCAGGCCCAGACTTCATGGGAGAGCGAGTGTTTCTGTTCCTCTGGACAGAGGTTCAAGCAGAAAGTCACACTGGAAAGGTCCACTCAAGACTGACCGTGCAGCCTGAAGTTGAAATGTGTCTTCAGGGAAACCTGAGTCACTGAAAGATTTTAAATAGATGAGTAAGACCACCTGGCATGTGTTTCTGGAAGATAAGCTTGGGAACTCGGGAAGAATCAAGCAGGGAGAATAGTCAGGAAGCTTCTAGCTCAGGCAGAACCAAACCAGCAATGAGACTCCAAACCAGGGGTGGGGCAGCAGGAAGGAGAAGGTGAGGGATGCTCGGTAAACGGAGTCACAGCTGGTCCCACCCAGAGACCAGGAGCCAGGAGGGCACCAGGGTGCCAGACTCTGAGCAGAGAGAAGGCGATACAGTGACAGGAGGTCAGACACAGAGGACATGCAGGCTGGGGGGTAACGTGCCCACCTGCACACCTGCGGTGGAGAAACCTGCGAGGGAACAGGAGTGAGGCCATGGAGGAACGTGGGTTTTGCGTCACCAGGAACATCAATCCGGAAGTGGTGGCTGAAATCAAGGCAACCCCATGAATTCAGAGAGGTAAACGTTCCTGCAGACAGAGTTGGAGCAGGCGGCGCAGTGGAGGAAGGGCTGATACCAGGAAAGGGCACCACCTGCAGGGGGACACGTCCTGCAGACCCGGAAGCGGGAGCCTCAGGGGCTGCAGGGGGTGGGGTGGGCTTTGACAGAGCACAGGCGAGCAGAGGACTCTGGAGATGTGCTGCGTGCAGGCTAAGTTGCTTCAGTCGTGTCTGACTCTCTGTTACCCCAAGGACGATAGCCCACCAGGCTCCTCTGTCTATGGGGATTGTCCAGGCAAGAATCCTGGAGGAATCTTCCCAACCCAGGGATGGAATCCGAGTCTCTTATGTCTCCTGTATTGGCAGGTGGGTTCTTTACCACTAGCACCACCTGGGAAGCTCCTCTGAAAACATGTGAGACCATCTCTGCAGTGTGAAAATGTGTATAGAAAGTGGAGATGGTAAAAATCAACCTAAGAGAAGGGGGAGGTGGGTGTTGAATAAGATCGCTGAAACATGGGATCCAGCAAAGCCACTTCTGCAAGGACATACCCAAAAGGACTGCAAGTCGGGTCTGGGAGAAATGCTTGCACACACACACATTCGTGGCAGCATTACGTACAATAGCCTAATGTGGGAACAGCCCAGTGTTCACTGATGGATGTGTGGATGAACAAGCGTGGTCCACCCACACCATAGACTAGGATTCAGCCTTAAAAGAAGGACATTCTGGGGCTTCCCTGGCAGTCCAAATGGTTAAATTTCTGCTCTTCTACTGCAGGGCGCACAAGTTCGATCCCTGGTTGGGGAACTAGGATTCCGAATGCTTCCCAGCGAGGCCATAAAAGAAAACAAACAAAAAAAAAAAAAAAAAAAGGAGGACATTCTGTTCCTTCTGTTCTGACTTTTGCTATCACACAGATGAAACTTGAGGACTTGATGCTCAGTGAAATAAGCCAGACACGAAGAGACAAATCCTCTCTGATTCTACTTACACGAAGGCCTCACAGTAGTCAAAGCCACAGAGATGGAAAGGAAAAGGGCATGTGCCGGGCGGGGACTGAGGATGAGGAGGGGGAATTGTGTTTAATGAGGACAGAGTTTTGGTTTTTTGAAATCAGGAAAGTTCTGGGGAGGGATGGTGGTGAAGGATGCACACCAGTGTGAAATGTGCTTAACTCCACTGAACTGTGCACTTGAAAATGGTCAAGGTGGTGAATTTTATGTGTATTTTACCACAATTTTTTTTTAATGTTTTGTGATTTTCAAAAGGAGAGAGGAGAGAGAAAGGGTGGGGGAACATTCTCAGGTGAAGACTGTTTGCAGGTGGATGAAGAGGGCGAGAGAAGGGGGAAGGAGAGAAGGGGGAAGGAGGGAAG
>SJYC01079389.1:0-23302 GCA_006408675.1 Madoqua kirkii | reverse complement strand
CCTCAGATATGCAGATGACACCACCCTTATGGCAGAAAGTGAAGAGGAACTAAAAAGCCTCTTGATGAAAGTGAAAGAGGACAGTGAAAAAGTTGGCTTAAAGCTCAACATTCAGAAAACGAAGATCATGGCATTCAGTCCCATCACTTCATGGGAAATAGATGGGGAAACAGTGGAAACAGTGACAGACTTTGTTTTGGGGGGCTCCAAAATCACTGCAGATGGTGATTGCAGCCATGAAATTAAAAGATGCTTAGTCCTTGGAAGAGAAGTTATGACCAACCTAGATAGTATATTCAAAAGCAGAGACATTACTTTGCCGACTAAGGTCCGTCTAGTCAAGGCTATGGTTTTTCCTGTGGTCATGTATGGATGTGAGAGTTGGACTGTGAAGAAGGCTGAGCACTGAAGAATTGATGCTTTTGAACTGTGGTGATGGAGAAGACTGTTGAGAGTCCCTTGGACTGCAAGGAGATCCAACCAGTCCATTCTGAAGGAGATCAACCCTGGAATTTCTTTGGAAGGACTGATGCTAAAGCTGAAACTCCAGTACTTTGGCCACCTCATGCGAAGAGTTGACTCATTGGAAAAGACCCTGATGCTGGGAGGGATTGGAGGGCAGGAGGAAAAGGGGACGACAGAGGATGAGATGGCTGGATGGCATCACTGACTCGATGGACATTAACCTGAGTGAACTCTGGGAGTTGGTGATGGACAGGGAGGCCTGGCATGCTTCGATTCATGGGGTCACAAAGAGTCGGACACGACTGAGCGACTGAATTGAACTGGCCTTGAGCTCATGCTCCCCAACAAGATAAGCCACTGACTCAAGAAGCCCGTGCACTGCAACTAGAGAAAATGCCCAGAGAGCAACAAAAACTCAGCACGGCCAATATATAAAAAGTAGTTCAGTGGGGTCTCTCAAGAGAGCATGGCAAGAACCAGAATCTCTGCCCCAACCAGGATCCTCCTCTCTGAACCTTGCATTGCAAGAGTCATGCCAACAGAAAAGCCTAAAAACAGTGCACCTAGATTCCCAGCTCCTACCATTCTGCCATTTTTGCTTTGTCTGGCATCTCTCTCTGTCACACACACACACCCCTTCTTTTTGCTGAATCATTAGAAAGTAAATCATGACACTCCAACTCTAAATACTTTAAGTGTATCTTCTAAAAATAAAGACTGCCTCCTACATAACCAACCTAACCATCACCACACTCAGAAATCTGACCCAGCTTCAGCCCATAATCTGCTGCCCAGTCTCCAGTCTAGCATCCTGCTTTCCTGTCAAGGAAGGGGCAGCATCCATATCTCACCATGTGTCCCCAGTCCCCTCTGACCTGGAACAGGCCCTGCTCCTGTTACTGCTTCCACTGCATGGATGTGTGACAGTTCAAATCAAGGTTTTACAAAATAGCCCTTGTCTGTTTCTTCATAGGGAGCATCAGGCCGAGCATCTTGGGGCGGGATGACTCTTGCCACTGCTTCCCATCAGGGGATGCAGGACATCAGCCTGCCCCGATGTCCGTGAGACAGCATGACCCCTTGACTAAAGTGGTCTCTGCTCTCCAGGACCTTCTCACATAGTGATTAACAGGTACCCTGTGGAGCAACAGGGAAGAACCCTGTCTCCACACAACCCCTCGCCCAGGGGTGTCAGCATTGAGGATGACTGCCCAAATCAGTGGCTACACCACAGGCTGCTACAAGGTGATTCTGACCCTGTCATTCCTTCTGCCTGGATGGCTTGGCTTTACAAAGACGTGAAGACAGGGGAATTCCCTGGAGGACCAGCAGTTAAGACTCCATGCTTCCAATGCAGGGTACAAGGGTTCAGTTCCTGGCTGGAGAGCTCCCACATGCCTCACAGCATGGCCAAAAAATAAATGAAAATATGTAGCTTTAAAAATAAAAAGAAACGCAGACATTACAGTTAAGTCTACCCCCTGGAACATATCCTTCTGAAGCACAAATGAGTCCATCACTAAGAGGCTGAAATCCAGAGGCCCGAGTCCCAGCCCTGCAGTCAAGGAGTCCCATCCCTTCTGAGTCCCAGGCCCCTCTCTGGAGAAGGAGCAGGTGGCTCTGTGCCCTGTCCAGCTTGGATCGCTGGTTTGAAGGAACAGCTGTCCCAGCTGGCAGATGAGAATCAGTAAGAACTGAACATTTCTCATCACTATGGGGCTAGAGACAGGGACCTCAGAGGATCCCTTGTGTCCAGACCCATGCAGGGACAGAGGACGCCCCCATCCACGACCTGTGGATGGTCAGTCATTGCCCCAGGGCAGACATCAGTGGGGCCCAGAGTGGTCAACAGAGGAACGGTTGGGGGAAGAGCCCATCCAGCCCTGTTGCCCTCCTATCCCATCAATCTCATGTGCTGACTCCACACCCCAGGGAGATTTAAAGGATGTCATGATTCCACTGCATCCTTTCAACCTCACACCCAAAAAACATAAATGTGTAAGGGTGATAACACACAAAACTGAAGTGGAATGACATCAGCTGTTCAAGCAAGTGGGAACACCAGAACACTATCAAGGCGGCTGCACTAATCTGCTTCCACTTGTGCGTGGAATTTGATAATCATCTTAAAGGCAGAGAATGGGAGAACAGCCAAGCATCTTATGCAATGACAAAGGAAGAGCTTCCATATCATGTTCAAGGGCACCCAGCTTTACTTAAACCATTAACTCAGAGCTCACAGAAGTCCTCAAAAATCAGGTCAGCCATCCTATCTTGGAAAGAAGCAAGCAGGCAGAGAGACCACCAGGCTTGTGTCAAGTTCACCAGCTGGGCAGGGTGGCCGACTGGGAGTTAAAAGCTGGGAGCCTGGCTCCGAGTCTGCGTGTGAACCACAGCTGGTGTCACCGCTGTGCCACCTCGTGCTACAGGAGCTAAGACAACAAATATAGGGACCACACTTGATGGGCCCATGGGGTGATTCTTTCTGAGGTCAATGTTGACAAGACATCTTTGCATCATGTGTTAACCTTAGAACTGAAGACCCAACACCTGAAAAATAAGTGGTCATCATCACAAAATCATTCTGTTTTGACTTCGGGAAAATAACTGAACACTTGCATTCACTGCTGGCAGAATTCAGAGGGCCGTGGTATTAATGTTTCAGTGGGTAGAGGGCTGTGAGTTGGGGGGCTCTTTGCCTGTGTGAGCCTCTCAGCCCATAACTTGCAGAGGGTGTGAGAGCAGATCATGGCACCCTGGCTCCTGAGGCTCCAGGGAGTCCTGCCTGGAGACCCCTGGGCAGCGAGAGGAGAGGTGTGGGAGGGCTGGAGCCCTTAGGATCAGTGGTCCCCAATATTTTTGGCACCAGGGAACATTTTTGTGGAAGACAATTTTTCCATGAACAAGGGGTAGGGTTGAGGGACGGTCTTGGAATAATTCAAGTGCATTACATTTAGTGTGCACTTTAGATTATTATTACATCAGCTCTACCTCAGATCAGCAGGCATTAGATCCAGGAGCTTGGGGACCCCTGCTTAGGATGGAGGACAATCACACCTGGTGGTCAAGCTTTAAGCACGGGGTTCAACTCCCCACAGCAGGGCAGACTTAGCCTTGTCCCCATCACTGCCACCAGCACTGATATAGCAGTGCCCACCAGGGCTGTGCAAACCCTAGGCACTGCCTGGCCTTATAAATAAGATTTACTGGCACTCTACCACCCCTGTTTCTTTATGTATTGACCAGGGCTGCCTTTACCCAGCAGATGTTACAGAAACAGTAAAGCCAAAAATATTAACCATCTGGACCTTTATGCAAAACTTTGCCAACACCCAGACAGAGTGTGTTTCTGGTCACAATGAATCAAAGTAACCCTCCATCCTGCCTTTGTCCCCTTTCCCAAGGATGACGGGCACTGCAGACGTGGTATAAACACGGTCCTCCCCACAACCTTACTCCAACCCACAGAAGGATTTGGCCATCCCCAGAAATACACATTTTTATGAATTTCACTGAAAAGTCTGTTTCAATTTGAACCTCCAGCAGTGTGAGAGGTAAATACATAAATTGGGCCTAAGGCTGGGTCCACTATTCATTCATAATCTTGGGTTTGGAGAAATTTCCCCCAAATAGTCTAGAGGGCATATTTCCAAAGAAAGCAGGTTGCTTCCTTTGTGACTTTCCTAAAGAATTCTGGAAAGCACACCCATGGTGCCAGGTTAAAGTGATCTGACAACGTGCAGGCTCTCCCCGGCAATCACGCCCAGAGCAAGGCTTCGCTCCAAGTCGGCTAAACCACGACTGCCTGCTTCCCCCAGGCCTAGCCCAGGGTTTTGTACCAAGAGCTGGTCCCTGGTATCAGGTGGGAGAAGAGGCTTCCTCTGAGAGAGCCCACGATAACAGGACTATCTGCATCATTAAAAGTATTTATCATTTCTCGTTTATCTGTAAGCGGTTAAAAATAGCTGCCTGCTTTCCATCACACAGGACTCCAAATACCCAGCAGCCGCATCAGCGTCTGAAACCCGCCCCCGCAGCGCCTTCCCATCAGCAGATAGTCTTTCCCAGGCGGGGTCCTGGCAGGGGAGGAAAGCGGGGCCTCGTTGGGGCCAGGGGTGGAGGCTCTGTGCGGCTCCCTCTGAGATGCACTGCCCTGTCTCCAGGCGCCTTTTCAGAGCCTCCACTCTGGGCCGGGCGCTGTGCCAGACACTCGGGAAGAAAGATGGACCAGAGCCTGCCTGCTGCCCTCTGCAGGGCCCCTGTCTAGGGCGGATCTGCGGCCAACAGAAACGGCTTTGCCTTCCAAACATTAACTGTAGAAATGGGCCCTTTGGGCTCATACCTCATTGGCAATTTCTCTCCCCGGCCCTAGGCTCTACTTCCCTGTCCCCTCCAAGCTGCTACTGCTGCTGCTAAATCGCTTCAGTCGTGTCCAACTCTATGCGACCCCATAGATGGCCTCCTACCAGGCTCCTTTATCCCTGGGATTCTCCAGGCAAGAACACTGGGAGTGGGTTGCCATTTCCTTCTCCAAAGCATGAAAATGAAAAGTGAAAGTGAAGTCACTCAGTCGTGTCCGACTCTTAGCGACCTCCAAGAGACTCCTTGAAAAGGAGGAACAGGCCCCATGCGTAATCTTTCCTGGGGGAACCAGCCCCTCCCTGTGGTCTGAGTACAGCTGACCCACCCCCAAATCCTAGAAGGTCATGTGAACAGACATGGCCAATGAGAGAGCAGGATCCTCTCCACCATGACTGGGGCCAGATGGGCACGTGACCAAAGTTGGCCAATCACAGTCTTCTTTATATTTTGAATGAAACTGACTTTTCATTCATAAAAGACAATTACTTTCCTTGAGATCTCAGGACCCAGACCCATATGGGTCTGAATCTACGGGAGCCAGCAATGCCTCTGTGAAGAGGCTTGCCAGGAAATGAGTTGACATGGAGGAGAGCAGAGGCAGGGAAAGGAGAGACCAGGTCATAGCAGTATCTTCTGGGTCCATGGATCCAGCCATGCTTGAAGCTGACTACTCCTGCCCTTCTTAGTGCCATGAGCCCTCACTTCCCTTCTGCCTAAGCTGATATATCCAACACAGTCTTGACTGATGTAGGCATGTGCTGCTCATTTCCCATTGTACAGAAGTGGAAACTGAGGCTCAGAGGGGTCAACTGACTTGTCCAAGGTCACACAGTTCCAGGTGGAGTGGTCACTCAGCCAGTGCTCCTGACCACTGCACTATCAGCCCATCCCCCTGAGGCTTGCTGAATCCCCAGTGCAGGCATCCCTGTGTCTTCTTCCTTTGCTCTAAGAGAGAAGCACCAGGCACTGGCACCACAGGTTCGCTGATACAATACTGCATGAGCCTCTGGTGGCGGGAGGTGGGGGTGTCCCAGTGGTCTGCTACCCAGCAAACAGGCACCCTCTCCCCACTCCATGTTAAGTGGCCCCCAGAAACTCACTTGGTGTTGGCCGGCTGGATGTTGCTCAAGTAATAGTGCACCGAATGGTAGAGAAGCCCCACGATGGTGGTCCAGGCTGGGGAAAGAGCAGACGACCAGACACCTGTCAGCATCCCCAGTGATAAGAGAAACACATGGTGGGGGTGTCCCAGTGGTCTGCTACGCAGCAAACAGGCACCCTCTTCCCACTCCATGTTAAGTGGCCCCCAGAAACTCACTTGGTGTTGGCCGGCTGGATGTTGCTCAAGTAATAGTGCACTGAATGGTAGAGAAGCCCCACAATGGTGGTCCAGGCTGGGGAAAGAGCAGACGACCAGACACCTGTCAGCATCCCCAATGATAAGAGAAACACAAAGCCCCCATCAAAAGTGCTTGCCCAGCAACACACAGTGTAGATCTCAGACCCGGGAACCCAGCAGCTCCTCAAGGTCAAGGGGAGGGACATTCAGGGGCAGAACTGACCACGAGGACAGAGTTCCAGTAGAGATTCCACTCCACCCTTCAACTGTGAATGCAACCATGGCAACCACTCCCTGCTTCGCCCCTGAGCCATCTCTGGGCACATGGATGCTACAACTCTTGGTGGAGAGTGGCTGGGTAGATATTCCAGGAACACAACGCACCTCTGAAGGCAGAGCCCGGTTGAGCTGTGGTTGCCGGTGCCAGGCAATAGCACTGCAGCCATGAGCGAATGCCATGGGCTATCTGTGTTTGCAGTATTTACAGCAACCTCAGCACTCCAGTGAGGCAGTGGATGCAGGATTTACAAGTCACCCAGACACCTGTCACTCCTTTGCTAGGTCCCACCTCTCTGTGCTATTCCAACTTGGAAACAGGAATCATCTATTCTGATACCTCCCTCCACTAGCTTAATAGGAGGTTGGGAGGAGCAAGTCCCCCAATGCTTCCTGAGTTCTTCAGGATATCTGTTGAGTGTGTTGAAACTTCAGGAATGTATATTAACAATTCACATCACATTTACTACGGGCCAAGTACTGGTGTAAGAGCTCTCTCTTCTAATTCTCACCACAAAAGATTGGGGCAGATACTAAGACTGTCCCCTAAGTCACAGATGAGGAAACAGAGGCTGGGCAGGTTCAATAACTTGCCCAGTTGAGTGGCTGAACTGGGATTCAAGCCCAGGAATTTCAGTCATGGAGTCGGTGCTTGTGGCCAGTTAGTTCTACTGCCAAGTTTGAGAAATTTCCATGTGGGCAGACCACATGAGGCTGCAATCTTGCTGATTCTGAAAACCTGGGGATTTCTAACAGTAAAAGCGGCCACATGAGATGAGACTCCACGTGCAGTGGTATGCATTAGGTCAACCTTGGCATTGACCCTGGACCTCTCCCTTGTACAGTTCACTCCAAGTGTGGGAGGACAGTCCCCTGAGAGCAGGACACCCCGACATCCCTGAGCACCCTTCACAAAGCAACTAGAGGGTACAGAGAGCAGAGGTCAGCTCCCAAGGGCTGGGGAGTGAGGGCCCCGAGCTGGAGAGGGGACCACCACCCAGGCTGGTCCTCAGTCTTGAAGGCAGAATGGGAAGAGGGTGGCCTCTGGCCAGATGCTCAGGTGCCAAGAATCCACAACTCCCTTGACTGTCCAACGTCCCTGGGACAGACATGCCTGGAAAGACACAGTCATCTTTCAAGGGGCAGGGGGACAGTCACGATAGCAAAAATGGCCAGAGCCACCCGGGGTCCCTAGAGAGTAATTGAGATCGCCTTGGCTGCTGTCCCATCACTAACCTTGACTTCAACTGCGCAGGAGGAGAACCCCAGGCTCCTGAGCAGACAAAATCCCTCCCCCAGCCACCCAGCCTGAGGCCACCCCAGCAGGGAGGGGAGGTGGCCACATCCGCTCATGGTCTGCTAAGAATCTTCCAGTGAGCAAGTGTAGAATGCAGATCACCAGCCTGCCTCCTCCGTCCCAGTGCACAAGGCTGGACTGTAGTCGGCACTATGAAGACATCTCAGGAGCATCAGTGATGCACCGTGTTCCCACCGTGGAAACCTGGCCCTACTGGCACAGGGAGGAGGGCTGGGGCAGCCCCTCGGCCCGGTCAAAGGTCACAGGCTGAGTTCCTCTGCAAGGGTCCCAAGCTGCACTCACCTTGGCTGTGGAAAGCCTCGTGGGGGATCTCGATGTAGTTCTGCCCCCGGGCCGGGAAGCGGTAGTGGGAGGAATTCATGGTCTTGGGGAGCACTTTGGCCACTGAAAAGTCTAAAGCCAGAGACGAAGCTGTAGTCAGTCAACCCCAGGGCAGGAAACTTGGCTGTAAAATCCCATCTGCTTTTGCTTTTTTTTGACAGAGTGAGCTCTCCTGGGGAGTGTAATTACCTTTAGGAAACAAGAACCTAAAAAATGAGTGTCCAGAGCAGTAACTGACCATGTGGCAGACCTGTCTGGCTGCCACCCGCTGCGTGTGGGGGTGGGTGGGGCTCCTGGCCTGAGGTGACCCCTCTGCCCTCAGGGTAGCCCCTCAGCTTAAGATGCCTTAGCACTGACTGCGTCTAATCTGGCAGGGAGACCCCCATGCTGAGGGGCTCCTCCTCCACACCGGGGACCCCACAAGACACAGGAAAATGAAATGCCCATGACACTCATCTTCTAAGTGAAGCAAAAGCATCACCACATGGAGGGACCTGTCTTGGCCGACAAACTCCCATTAAAACCAACCCAAGTGAGTGAATGAAGCTTCCTTTCCAGAGTTGTAGCTCTGGCGATAAAGTATTAGGGTACCAAGCTTCCCAAGTGGTGCTAGTGGTAAAGAACCCTCCTGCCAACACAGGAGACGCAGGTCAGATCCCTAGATCAGGAAGATCCCATGGAGGAGTAAACAGCAACCACTCCAGTATTCTTGCCTGGAAACTCCCATGGACAGTGGAGTCTGGCGGACTATAGCCCATGGGGTCACAGAGTCGGACATGATTGAGCAACTTAGCATGCACACATGCTCCCTTAGACAGAAACTCTGAAAATATCAAGAACCATCATGTCCACTTGTAGGAACCATGTGACCAATATCTTGGAGAAACCTGCAGCTGACCCTAGGGAACTTGGTACCCCACAGACACTCCAGGGGCTGCTGCTCATCTCCTGCTCTGTACTGAGACAGTTGTCACCCGAGATGAATCTGGCCCTTAAGTCAGTCTCAAAGGCTCCCGTGGTCCTGTGTGCACATCCCAGCTGAGCACGGTTATTCCGACCTAACTCTGTCTTCCTCCAAAATGTCACGCACATCAGGCAATGTAGTTTAGGACAATGAAGAGGTGCATCTCCACTGATGGCATGTGAGGTTTGTGTGTACCTGGGTGCACGTAAGAAAATGCAGGAGTGCAGCAAAATTCAACAAGCAGGTGGCATTGCCTGCACCCCCGCTTCCACCCGCTCTTGCCTGCCACACAGCCAGCCTCACCCGCACCCCCACTGCTGAGCTACCTGCCATGGACGAGGAACCCACAATGGCGACCTGGGGCTTGCTGGCCTGCAGGTTGTAAGTTATGTGGCTCATGACGGTGTCGATGGTGTCTATTAAGCCCGGCACCACAGCGCTGTCCTGAAACAACATCACGACAGGAAGATGTGAAGATGCAGCTTACTCAGCACGTGCATGAGTTGGAGGCATCAAATGCACAAACGCACAAGATCAAGCTGTCAACATTCCTGCAGAGAAGGACACCCAGCATCAGCTGAGTGATGTTTCCAGCCAAGCTCTGGCCTCACGATGACCAGAGAGATGAGAGGAGAAACAGTCACACCGCTGACCCATTTCACAGGCGCAGAGGGGCCTGCTGAGGTCACCTGCCCCAGCAGAGCTCACACAACATGAATACTGGCTGAGGCTGACCCCAGTCACCAGAGCACCAGCTCCAAGGCTTCCACACTCAGACACAGAGTGACTGGACCTGGCCCTGGGTCCACTCTGAACTCACTGGGGACCTTGGCATCTCTTTGATCTGTGCCCCCTACTCCATCCTCTTCTGCTTCATGAGGAGGGGGCTCATTGCTCCCAACACCCTCCAGGATGAAGCAGCAGTTCTGTCCTAATCTCCACAAAGGGGAGGGTACTTTGGAGGAGCCAGCACCCCAAGTCACCCCTGGCCTCCTTGACAAGCCTGGTGTGTGTCTTCCTTTTTCCAAGGGCCTCTCCACTCTGAGTCCCCAAAGCAGAGGCGATCCTAGTGGGCGCTGCCCCCAAGGAGGCAGGGAGTCCCTCCAGGACACCCTGTATCTCTGCAGCCCGCTCAGACTGGGCTGATTGCCCCTTATCCTCAGACACACGTCTAGCAGGGAGGGGGCATCTCAGTTCCCCTGAGGGTGTGGTGTGTGAAACTCTGCGATCACACCCCTCTCTCCTTCCCGCCCTTCTGAAAAAAGCATCCATCTGTTGCTAAGTGTCCCAGGCGTTCTCTCACAAACATATGCTCCATAAGAGTCTAATGAGCTGGAAATAGAACATGGAGGCCAATTTTAGACATTTTCTTTCAGGCCCATGGCCTGACTTCAATCAGCCAAGCACAGTTAAGCACATGAAAATCTGTGTTTCTGGCATGCAGTTCTGTTGGGTAGTGGCTGATTCATACCTTCCCTTTAACGCACAGTAGAGCCTGCCTGAATCTGAATAGTTTCATGATTATTCATATTTTGTGGCAGAGCATTCAGAAAAAGTTCATGTAAAATGATGCTGAAAGTATATTTGCTCTGGTCCTCCTTGGCCATCTTCTGGGGGCTTGCTAGGTGGCAGTTCTGTCCCCCCGGAAACCATCAACTTTGGAGGACTGTGTCTTTTAAAACAGAATTTGTTTCTAGGGAATATGATATTGATCTTAAGCTCATGACTGTTTTTCTCTTCCTTTGCCGCCGTGACGTCCCTTCCCATTCTATTTGAAGCTGTTCAAATAAAAAGTTCAGGTGTGCATCTTGGAGCAATCTCACTCATAATAAGAAGGACAGGTCATTCTGCCACAAACTGGCAGATATGTTTTAAACACTATAGGAGTTCAGGAGAAGGAGTACTTTAAATAAACGCAGTGCTTGTAGCCCTTCCAGGCAGACAGTCAAGAGTTCTCTTCCTCCCCGCTTTTCCATCCCTGCTGGGCAACCCAGGAAGTCACATGTTGAAACAGTAGCCTCAGAAAATGGGCAGAGCCAGGAATCAGGTCACTGGGCAGAGAAGAGGCTCCCTGGACTCACATCATATTTGGCATGGGTGAGAACTAAATGTCCACTGCATGGAGCCACTGGGATACATCGTCTATTTGTTACTGTGACATAGCCTAACCTAGCCTGACTTATACAGCATTGCTGAAGAATACTTATCATCATTAGGAAAGATTCTAATTAAAGAGAAACTGGTAAATTCAGATAGCATATTTACAGAATATATACGAATATAAGAATTATATATAATTCCCTGGCAGTCCAATGGTTAAGACTCTGCTCTCACTACCGAGGGTGCAGGATCGATCTCTGGTCAGGGAACTAAAATCCCACAAACCATATGTTGTGGCCAAAAAAGAGAGAGAAATTTCTATTATATGCATATAAGAGAACTGAAAACTAGACTGTAAGAAACACACACACATATATATATAGGACTTCCCTGGTAGCTCAGACGGTAAAAGCGTATACCTACAACGCAGGAGACCCAGGTTCAATCCCTGGGTCAGGAAGATGCCCTGGAGAAGGAAATGGCAATACCCTCCTGCACTCTTGCCTGGAAAATCCCATGGATGGAGGAGCCTGGTAGGCTATAGTTCATGGGGTTGCAAAGAGCTGGACACAATTAAGTGACTTCACTTTCACATATATATAAGAATATGAACAATCATTATCACTCAATCTGAGAATTTCAGGTGATTTTTATTTTATATGTATTTATTATCTGCATTTTCTAACTACTCCAAACGTATTCACTTGTTCTATTTCTTAAATAAGTAAAAATCAAGAAAGTTATTTTTAAAAAGAAAGAAAAAGCATTTCATTCTCCTAATTCTTTAGAGTACAGAGAAAAGGAAAAGCTGCTTTGATTTCTACATATAATCACTCATAATCATGAAGTGTATATTATCACATTTGACTTTTCTCATTTAATACAGTGATCTTTAATCAAATATGTTTTATTACCATTCAAGGACAATGTGATGGTTAAAAAAAAAAAAAAAAACCTGCTCAAATGATAAACAAGCATACATTCCTCATGAAGAAATCCAACCATTTTCCTGCTCTGTGTGGAGGACAGCACCATGTACTGATGTTTGCAGAGCTCTGATCCATAGAGAAAACAGAGTATTGAAAATTAATCACATATCCTGTCAAAATGAGCTCTAATATCCCAGACCTCATGACTGAGAGATGCATCATTTCTCTTATAGATGTGAACTGGGCCATATTTATGCCACTTCAAGGAAGACAAAATGGTTCCCAAGGTACTTCTGAAGACCAAAATGTTCTTTTCTCTTACCTCTGATACAGCAGTCCAGCTGGGCAACCGAAGAACCTCTCCCACGGTGTTTAAGAAAGTCTAAAGGCAGACAGGATGACACTGCTTAGCATATATTCTTAAGCCTCAAAATCATAAGACCTTTCATTTTCTCATCTCCATCAACCACAGGTTGGGTTTTGCATATATAAAGCAGTAAACGAAAATAGCTCTCATCAGTGCATCAGGTTATATTTACAAAGCACTTTGATAGATGGTATCTTATTTGCTCCAGGTGACACTCATTAGTCAGTGGCAAGTATTTAGGTCGCTGACTCCTGATCTAGAGCAGTTCATTTGAATAGAAATATAATGCAAGCCAAATTTTTGTTTTAGATTTTCTAGTCGCCACATTTTTAAAAGTTAAAAGAAAATAGGTGAGATTACTTTTGAATAATATATTTTACTTAGCCAAATATAGCTAAAATATCACTTCAACGTGCAATCAATATAAAAATCACCAGTTTGATATTTTACATTCTTCTGTTATACTAAATTTTAGAGCTCGGGGTGTATTTTACACTTTGATTTGAACTGGCCATAGTTCAAATGGCTAATGGCCACCTTATTACCCAGCATAAGAAATTCCTTTTCACTTTCTTGTTCAACTATTGGTGGTGAGAAGCCAGGACATCGTGGAAAATTGGATAATGGATACCAAAGATTTTTATTTCTCATCCAATCCAAATTGGTGGGGTTTGGGGTAAATCCACATGATTCCTCTACAGGACACTCAGAGTCAAGTATCCATCCCCACACAGCTCTCACCAGAGGTTTCAAACTGATGACCCACAGGTTGCATCCATTCATAAATGTCTTTTATTTGGTTTGTACAAAACTGCTTTTAAATTTGTTAGCTGCCCACTTTTCTTTCTCTTTTTTTAATAGGTGAGAGTCCATTTAAAAATTCTGGGGTTTTGCTTTGCTTGCAAAATCAGAAGTAAACATAATGGTTAAAATCAGGAGGCTCTTGAGAAGCTCACTGCTACTCTCCATGGGTGGGTACTTCCCAGTGAGCCACAGTCTCTACTCCTTCTTATTGCCTGTCTGATCTAATATCCATTTACTTTTTCACCTGGCTCCTGAAAGCATTTTGCCACCTCTGACACTGTCCAGTGTATCTGAGGGGAAACAGGCGAATTGAAAGAGTAAATCACCCAGCTTTAACACGGTTTCCTGTGTAGACTTGCATGGAACTTTATTTTCCCATATAGACATCCGTGCAAGACTAAAGAAGGGCCTCGACCCTCCCTCTGGATAGCCTTACTCCCACCCATTGAGCTCAACTGAAGAACCCAGAAGTGCTTCCTGCAGGAAGCCTGGAAGTGCTTATACAGGGCTGTCTTAGCCCCGCCCACTTCTCCATATGATTGGCTGAGCCACCTCCAGTTCCGTTCCCTTGGTCAGTGATTGGTCTAGGCGTGGTCAAGGGGAACTGTAAGGGGAACCACGGGAAAGAATTTCCTGCCCTGTAAAGACAGAAGTGCCCCTGCCTTTCCTTTTCCTCCCAGTCTTTCTCAATGAGGTGTGTGTCTGGAGCCGTTTCAGTCACTTGGAAATAGAACAGAATGCCAAGGGAACTGCAGTTCTGCCACCTAGATCCCTGCTGTGAATGAAAGACTCAAACCTGGAGTGAAGCAATTAAATGTCTCTATTTTAACAATACTTGGTTATATTACTGCTTACTTGCAACCAAAACCATTCTAACAGAGACAGACTTGGGTTATCGAAGTATCCCTGTGTCACAGGCTGGGAAACTGAGGCGTGAAAACAGCATAGATCTAAGCGTTAAACCCAGGCTTGCCTGACTCCAGCGTCACTGAGCAGCTGCAGCTCAGGACACTTTTCAGACTCAATGGTCCATCTTCACCCTCTCAGTCCTGAGCCTCTTGGAAGCAGGAAGTAGTTCTTGGTCATCATGGACCCCCAGAACTTACCACATTCTATGAATGAATGAACAAAATCTGAGAAGGCTTACTCTTGCTTCTCTCACCTGGGCAGGAGAGCTACTGGGACAAATGCCTCCTAGCAAATCAAGACGTCTTGTTTACTGAACACATGCTTTTTTGGCTGCTTCTTTGGGTTTATCTTCAGCAAGGAAACCAGGAAGGACTGAGAACTCTTAAAAAGTGCCAGAGTCATACTATGCACATAGGAACCTTCTAAGAACCCAATAAAGTAAGTACTATTATCTCCCCATATCTCAGATGAGCAAAGTGAAGCAGAGATATAAAGTAACTTGACCAACGGCACACAGTAAGTAACCAGCAGAGAGATGTTCAGCCCAGCAATCAGACCCTATACATCCTGCTCTTAACCCTTATCTACACTTTTGAAGTGTAACAGTGTCACATTCCTTTTCTCTGGATATCAGCAGCCAAGAGCCCTGTGCTGAGATTGAAGTTATCAGGCCCATACAAGCCCAGCATCCTCCTCTACCTTGACGTGGAAAGATCTTAAGGAGAATATAAAGTACCTTGGCTCTAGTGCCATACACGGTGCATTCACTGTTTTCAATAACTTTGGGAATTCCCATCGAGATACGTCACAGCGTTGGGGTCACACTACGACCCCATGGCTAAATCTGCCAAAGACCCAACTCTGCATTCTAGCTGTTGCCAAGGGAGGTAGCAGAGTTTAGAGCCAGAGTTGCAAATTCAAATGCCTACAGGGGCCAAGTGGGGCTTCCCTGGTGGCTCAAACAGTAAAGAATTTTCCTGCAATGCAAGAGACCCAGGTTCGATCTCTGGGTCCAGAAGATCCCCTGGAGGAGGGCATTGGCAACTCACTCCAGAATTCTTGTTTGGAGAATCCCACGGACAGAGGAACCTGGTGGGTTGTAGTCCATAGTGTCACAGAATTGGGTATAACTGAAGCGACTAGGCATGTGAAGGGGCCAGGTAGATGGAGACACAGGACAGCCTGGCTGGACACTGGGAAAAGGAGATGAAGAGTCAAGTCTCATCTGAAGGAAATTCCACGAGCTATGTAGAGCGGACTACACAGTGTATAGTCCACGCCATCTGGCTGTTCATGAGAATTCTGAAATCCAGACTTCTATATAAAAGTTTCTGATTTTTTCAACTCCATGTAGGTCAAATAAGACACACTTGTCAGCCATGGTCTGGCGGTTTGCCATCCCTGATCGACTGGGCACAGAAATCACAGCCTTTACCTTGGTGAGGTTGAAGGCTGTCTCCTCTGAGAGGGATTTATTGGGTAAGCTGAGGGACGTGTTTTGAAGGTAACTCAGAACAATTCCAGGACTCTGGAAGTTTTTCCTCTCCTCTGTCAGGTTGGTTATGATGGGATGGTAGGCATCAGTGGGCACCTGAAAGAAATCAGTGGCATGAGTTCTGTTAAGGACTAAAGCCAAGCTGTCTACAGAAGTTCAGTCTGTCCTTTGGGCCTCATGCTTCTCACACCATAATAATCATGATGATAGCACTTCCTATATGCTCTTGTGACCTTTAACAAATATTAACGTTTCATCCTTAAAACAGCCTCATGAAATACACACGTGATTGATAGATGAAACTAAGCATATTTTGCAGAAATAAATGAGAGAACTGGGATTTGAACCCAAACAGGTGGTTCTAGAGTCTGTTCCCTCACTATTGCATTAAAGTTCTCATGGAAGGAAAGTTGATTGATTACAAATGCTCATATCAGAAGGGAACACTTTCTAATGGAATGGATCCTTTCCTCAAACATCAGAAGAAGATGGTGCAGAGGCAAGCTAAGTGTCCAGGCCACCTCCTTCTCACTCTCCAGTCATGGTGCCAAGTGCACCAAGAAACATCCTCATGTTGGGTGATCCCTCTTGTTGACTCCATGTGGGCACCTGAGGCTACAGGTCACAGGGAGCCGAGGGGCTTCCCTTCAGTCACGCTGAGCATCAAGAATTAGTGCTGACGCTGGCTACCAAGACAGAGCCAGTTGGTCTAATGGGATTCCCATTCTCCTGGCACATAATCCAAACAGACATCACCAAGATGGGGGGGCAAAACTAAATGCATCTGCTCACCATGGTGTTCACTGTGGGTGTCACGGAGAAGCTGGGTGATGTTGAAGACAGCGAAAGCTGCTCTCCTGGAAAAAATAATAATAATACTTAAGGACTGAAACGTGGCCACTTCGTTCACCCTCAGGAAGGCCTGTTTTTTGTTGTTGTTTTTTTTTTACAAAAATCTACCAGTTTCAGACACAAACTAAGAGAGCCTGAGAACGCTGTGAATAGGAATGCTTCTGGAAAGATAAAGGTCTAATAAATCAGCCAAATGGGGAGATTGTATGGATCTTCACAGATCAAATTATTTTTCCACTTATAGTCTAAATTGCTTGAAAACACCCTTCAGGCAAAACATCATATAAAAAGATGATTTCATACAAGCTTGCACCAATTTCAAATAAATAAAGAAGCAAAAGAAATGGATTTCCATCGCCCTGTGGACTAGTTAGACATAAAATACAGAGGGTTGTGAATCACTGGGCTGGGACAGACAGGAAACCTGGCCCCTTCCCTTCTAGCAAGATGACACTGGAACCCAGTCAAGTGGTGGGGAGACCATGTTCCTGAGCCCCTCCCATCCAGAGGATTCTATTCAAGACTCCATGTGGTCAGTTATGAATGACCACAATCAGAAAGACATCCAAAACCAAAGATGTAGCCACAGGACTTCTGTGGTGGTCTGGTGGTTAAGAATCCACCTTGCAATGCAAGTAATACAGGTTCAACCCCTGGTCTGGGAAGATCTCCCATGCCACAGGGCCACTAAGTGCTCGAGCTGCAACTACTGAAGCCCTCTCGCCTAGAGCTCCTGCTCTGCAACAGGAGAAACCACCACAATGAGAAGGCTGCACGCCGCAAGGACGAGTAGCCTCCACTCACCATGACCAGAGAGATCCCGTGCGCAGCAATGAAGACCCAGCACAGTCAAAAAGAAACAAGACGTGTGCCATGATTTACTGTTTTCTGCCTGTTTGTTAACAGCTAAGGGATTAGGAGAAGGGCCCCTCCAGACAGGTCACCCAGGGAAATGCTCCCTCTTAGGGCACCTGCAGCCTTACTCACAGCTTCATGTGCAGACAGATCTTTATGCAAAGAACAGGTTCTACCCTGTCCTGTGGACACAGCACACAGCAGCTGGATTTCAGCCTCAGTTGTTTCTGAGCACAGCTGCCCTGAACCCAGCTGAGCTGGACTAAGTAATGGTCCAGGAGCCCCACACCAGGTCTTCAGGGGTCTTTGAGGGACACTTTTCAATACAGGATTTACATCATGGCCTCTGTCTTCAGAACCAAATCCCCAAGTGATGTGGGATTAGGAGTCCATTTCTGGTTCAGCAAAGGTAGGGCCTGAAGCACCCA
Organism: Madoqua kirkii; assembly: GCA_006408675.1. Classification (NCBI taxonomy): domain Eukaryota; kingdom Metazoa; phylum Chordata; class Mammalia; order Artiodactyla; family Bovidae; genus Madoqua; species Madoqua kirkii. The sequence continues at coordinate 5,518 of SJYC01079389.1, read as the reverse complement.
GGATACATAGTATTAAGAGAACACTTCTCCAGTCTCCCAAAATCGCACAGAGCCCTCCCCAAATGTGAAGACTGAGGGTGAACACACACACGTGATTCAGTTGCAGGGACTTCCTGACACACTGCACTGTGGCAGCAGGGGGTGGAGGGCTGGGGTGGAGGTGGGGATGGGGAGACTGACAGGCCACATCTCTGAGCCCAGAGATGTCCTGGTGACAGGTTTTGCTGTGACAGCTAAAAGGGCCAGGAATATTAAAGCCTCTTTCCAGTGATGCTAAAACAGTAGGCTCCTGGGGAAGCAGGAGTCGTTTGAGACTCTCAATAACACAAGTACAGATGCTATCTTAGTCTCTAGGTGACAAATCTCAGAATCTTAGGCAATAAACTGCTGTCGATGGATATCCTTTTTCCTCCTAAGGGATGGTATATTTTGTCCTGTGTCACCTCTGTGAAAGGGAATGAATTCTGTTTTCTCGGTGAAAGATGGAGACATCAGAGGCTGCTGTGGATATAGGCTGGTTTTGCTTGCACAGTGGCTCCGAGATCAGCGCCCTGACTGTGCTCTGGAGGGGGACTGGTGGGGGGAGCCCTGACCTCACTGCCATTTCAGTGGGGTGGACTGTGACCCAGGCTTAAGCCAATCGGAATATTCCACATCCCCATCCACAGTAATTGGTTCGTGGTCAGTGTGGGCCAACAACAGTGATGGCCAGCCGGGTTGTAGTAGATGACAGAAAAAAGAAGTTCCTCGTTTCCTGCTAAGGTTTTGTGGGGCTGGGGCGGGGGCCGCGGTGGGGCGGCGGGGGTCGAGAGGGTGGGTAGGAATGTGCTCCTGGAGGGAATGTCAGCCATCCTGGCACCACAAGAAAACAAAAGAAGGCAAAGTCCAAACCAGATTCCCTAGCGACATCACTTGAGCCACGAAAGGTCACATATTATATGATTCCCTGTATAAGGAATATCCAAGACAGGTAAATCCACAGAGAAAGAAAGAAAGTTAGTGACTGCCAGGGGCAGGGGAGGAGGAAATGGGAAGGACAGCTCATGGGGGCGAGGTTTCTCTGGGGAGGATGGTTGCAGCACATGTGGACATAGTAAGTACCACTGAATCGTGTGCTATAAAATGGTGACATTCACATTACATGAATTTTACCTCAATTTTTTAACAAAGTGACTTCCCAAGTCCCACGGCTCATAATGGTTGAGCGAGACTTTGAAACCAGGTCTGCTGGTCCACCAGGTCCCTGGTCTGAACCACCGCTCTGTGCTCAGCAGGAAGGGAGGTGGGCAGGGGGGGTTCTCTGAGGGTGCATGGTTGAGTTTGACACGCGGAAGGCATGTGGCAAACATCTGTGGATAAAATGGACCGGGAACACTTGCTTCCCAAAACTTTCCATAACCATCTATCACAAACTTCAAAAATTCCCTAGTGACCAGCGTGAGAATATTCGCCTCAGTGTGTTTCTGGTAAATTATGAATTCTACCATCTTAGGGAGGAGTTTTAGAAAAAAAACTGATCAGGACGCAGTCAGCCTGCAGTACCAACAGCCAAGCAGGAGAGAGTGGAGAGCTATCTGCTGCTGGTAAAGGGGCAGTAGGTAGGGAGGTCCCCGCCCCCCAGAGGTGACGTCACACTTGGCTCACAGCCCCTCCCCTCTCACTGACCAATGGCAGCTGTGAAGTACATGGCGATCTCATCTGGTGTCAGAGCCCGTTCCCAGATAATGAACTCGTCAAAAGCTCTGTTCTCGTAGCTCTTAGTCTGGTCCTGCTTAGACCCCAGCACGAGCTTGTCATTGGACTCCCCGTGGCAGGAGACGCTTTTCCATTCGGGTCTGAGGTCCTCAGGGTCCCGTTGACGTAGACTTTCAGGCCCTCCTCGGACTTCCATGTAAACAGGACGTGAGTCCAGTAGTGGCCTGGGAAAGAGCAGACACACCCTCCTGAAGACGTGGGTTCCAGCTCAACACTCGGTGGTCTCCTAGTTTTACACACATTTCTCTCCCTTATAATAGTAGGTCATTGGTTGAGTCCTAAGTCATAATATGGGCTTCCCCCGTGGCTCAGATGGTAAAGAATCTGCCTGCAATTCAGGAGACCTGGATTCGATCCCTGGGTTGGGAAGATCCTCTGAAGAAGGGAATAGCAACCCACTCCAGTATTCTTGCCAGGAGAATTCCATGGACAGAGAAGCCTGGTGGCCTACAGTCTATGGGGTTACAAAGAGTGGGACACAACTGAGCAACTAACACACACAGGTCATAATACACATCTGACCTCTCAGTCTTAGGAGCTCAGCAAGGAAGTTACTCTCACTGCCCAAAGCCCAGAAGCTTGTTCAAAGATATCCTTTGCCATTTTAAGTTAAATGAAATAATAACTAATGGTCCAGTGTGTACATGTCAAAAAATAATTAAAAAGTAAACTTTTTAAAAAGGAGAGCTTATTTTTTAAAAATTGACTTGTTCAAAAATATTTTTTAATCCAGCCTAGACCACCCCCAAGCAGGTCAGTGAGACATACCTGAGAGCCTGATTCAGCCCTCAGGCCACCGGTACCCAACTCCGCCCTGTGATGGCAGCGTGGGGGAGGACAGACCACTCCTGGCTCCGCCAGACCCTCCATCAGGAGCCTCGGTGGTGACTCATGGCTCTGGCATGAGAACCACATTGACCCACAAGAAGAAATTTCACCGGACTTTGACAACAGCTGGTACCACAGAGGGCCTCATTTCATTGTGTAGTGGGTGTTCAGATGCACCCAGTGAGCTGTGCCCTTTATAGGATGTATAAGCAGTTACCCCAGGCTTCTCACTCAGGATTGGTCAACTTTCTAACCTTCAGTCTCCAGAGAGCATGGATCCCAGACAGGTCCAAAGTATCACTGTCAGGACTTCCCTGGTGGTCCAGGGAGTGGTTAAAGAACCTCCCTGCTGGGTTCCATCTCCGGTCTGGGAAGATACTACAGAGCATGGGGCAGCTGAGCCCATGCTCCACGACTACTGAGCCTGCATTCTAGAGCTCTTGGGTAAAAACTACTCAACCCACATGCTGCAACTGTTGAAGTCCATGAGCCCTAGAACCTGTGCTCTGCAACAAGAGAAGCCACCGCAGTGAGAAGCTCACACACTGTAACTAGAGAGTAGCCCCTCTTGCAGTGAAAAGGAAAAAAGAAAATAAGTTTTTGTCTTTCCCTTTCTTGAGAACAAAGAAGATAAAGAGAACAGTAAGTAGGCCTGAATATTCCTAGCTGTTTTTTTTTTTCACTTCAGTTGCTCTTAACTCTGCATGTCTGTATCAAAGTTCGCTTTTCTGCCTCCTAACTCTGCAGAAGCTACAATTCACATTTTTTCCTTTGACTCTATGCTAAATGCATCCCTTATCTGGTGTTTATCCTTACAACACCCTTCCCCTTGCAGTTACATATCATAAAGAAGGCCACAGAGCCACCCAACTGCCAGACTCAATGACTGGGTTGCTGAAGCAGTTTATGACTGTCTTTGAAACAATGCAAGAGGAAGAAGTCAAGATCCTATGACGTTGTTCCTCATCACTGACTCCTGACTGTGAGCCCTTGCCTTATATAAACCCCTAGACTCCTCATGGAGTATGGGCACAGTTCTTAAGGTGTAAGCCTACTGTGTTACCCTCACTGCTGGCTGAGAATTAAAGCCACCTTTCTATTTCTTTCAAACTCTTCTTTCATATTGTTTTTTTATTCAGCTTTGGTGGGTAGAGAAGCCCAAGATTTTGGCTGGCAACATCCCTGCTCACCGCAACTAGAGAAAAGCCCACACACAGCAACAAAGACCCAGCACAGACAAAAGTAAATAGACACATACATTTTTTTAATAATAAGAAATAAAAATGTTTCTCTTCATTTCATAATTTTTAAAAAAGTATCATTGTCCTTGAATGTGAAAATACCTTCAAGGAACAAATAAGAGCACAATGTCAGGCAGAAATATTTACAATTCTCCCCATTTCTCTGGGTAGATGAACAATCAGGGTTCAATAGATTTGACCTTAAAACATACCAAGAAACCTTCTCAGTACCTGATACTGTGTCAGCCCCAAAGGGGCAGGGAGATCAGACTGTTACATAAGAGACCGATAGCAGTTAGAACATGATAAGAGCTGAACAAGGTGCAAGATGTGAGGAAGGAGAGGCGAGGCAGAGACAATTTCTGGCCCTGAGGATCAGAGACGGCTGACATGCAAAGTTCTCGCAAAGTCCGCATGCGCTGAATTTGCCCCTTTTCCAGAGGTACAAGCCTGACCCCAGCTTACAGTACCAGCAGAATCAGGCAAATGCATTCAGTATTCCCTGGGCACCGCTCTCTTCTAGGTTCCTTGCGTGTTAACTCACTTCACTCTCACAGTCGCCCTTTGACCTAACTGTCACTGTGCTGACAGTACAGATGAGCACGCTGAGACACAGGGTGGGTGAGTAAGGCACTTGGGTCCACACAGCTGGCAGACAGGGTACAGAGCGAGACCTGTCCCAGCTGCTTGGCTCCATGTTTAAAAAAAAAAAAGATGGAGCCTTCCTTGAAGTGGTCCAGAAAATGAGCTTTCCTTAACTAGGTCAAGAATGTCGTCACTTTCTCCTGGAGGAGATCATTCTAGAGTCTCAGTTTGCCTTCCACCTGTGAGATTCCCTTCTTGGTCTGCAGTCTGGACTGGATGCCCCCTCCATGCTACCTGAAGATGCTCGGAGTCCCTGGTCACCTGTCTCCATCTTAGTTCACAGACCGCCAGCTTCCCCCAGGTGCCTGCCCCACACCATTGCCCTCCTGCCTGGTCAGCTAGGATCGCACTGTTCCCCAGAGAAAACAGGAATCTGTGGAACAGAACCATGTGGCCTCCCAACACCCACCTAGGATCTCAGGCATATCTGAACACATCCAGCTCCCTGCCCCCTCCAACGCCCCTTCCCAGGTCCTGGAGTGTCCTTCCTGAATCCCAGGGCCCCTCCCTGCCTGGTGCCCTCGCCTCTCCTCCAGCATCCTTTCTTTCCCTTAATCATCAGCCCCTCTTTTCCAAAGGCGTTTTTCACATCAAAGTCGAAACATTTGCAAGTTTGCACCACTTAAAAGAGGGAGGAGGGCCAGAGAGGGAGGAAAGGAAAGGAGTAGAAGAGGAGGAGGAGAAGGCAAAAGGAAGGTGCAGGAGAAAGGGGGAAGACAGGAAAAGGAGAAACAATAAGCACTGGGCTGACAGCTATATTCCAGCCTGTGCGCGAAGTATCGTTAACATCTTCACTGCACGAAAACTGAGACTCCCGTGCACTAACATGGCGCAGTAACACTGTCTGCAGTCAGACGGACTCCAAGCGCCTGGCTGCAGAACCCTGGCCCTTAACTAACCAGGCAGACATCTAAGCAAAGGATGCTATGTCACCCTTTCCAGTAAGTCTTCCCAAGCAGCCCCTTGGACTAGGAAGGAAGGGGCTCACGTGCCCCAAGGATAGCGCCCCGCAGCTCTACATCCATTGGATTCAGGCTCCTCCCGCCTCC
>SJYC01079388.1:0-31518 GCA_006408675.1 Madoqua kirkii | reverse complement strand
GCCCTTACCTGGGGGGCTGAAGCTGGCCTCCCACGTCACGGATTTGTTATGCGTGTATAGCTCCACGGAACCCTTGCCGCCGCTGGAGCAGACTTTGAACCCGTTGGAAATGACCTGTCCTCCATAGGCAGAAGGGATTGATGTGGACTGTTCTCCTTGTGTCTTCCAGAAAAAAGAAAAGGAGACCCCTGAGGACAGGAAGGAGATGTGGTTATTATTAACGAAAAGTGAATGGGACTTAACCTCACAGAAGCAGGTCGTTCTCCCTGCTTTTGATTTTCATTCAAAAGGTAATTTTTTTTCTCATTCTAGAGACAATGTATGTTCAATCTGGAAAATACAAACAATAATAACAGGTAATCTTTATTAAGAGCTCACTGGGTACCAGACACTTTTCTCAGGGTTTTAAACAAATACTCTCCTCTTAAATATGGAGAAGGAAATGGCAACTCACTCCAGTATTCTTGCCTGGAAAATCCCTTGGATGGAGGAGCCTGGTGGGCTACAGCCCACCAGATTGCAAAGAGTCAGACATGACTAAACACTGAGCATATACCTCTTAAAAATTTAATATTACAAAATGAGGTTATCACCCCCATTATGCAGATGAAGGCTGGTTTGCCCAAGGTTCCTAAACTAGAGACTGACTCTGATTAAATTTTGAAAATCTGATGCACAGACATCATCTATTAAGGCAGATCCTTCCAAAACCTCTTCCATAAACATTTTACAAAGAAAGGACCCAATTCATACATACTGGTTTATAAGCCACATTTTTTAAACTTGTGCTATCATAGACTCCTTCCAATGTTCATAAATATGCCTTGACATCATTTTAGTTTTTAACCGCACAACATGACATTATAAACAGTTACTGTAGGGAATTCCCTGGAGACTTAGTGCTTAGGCCTCTCTGCTCTCACTGCAGAAGGCACAGGTTCAATCACTGATTGGGGAGCTAAGAGCCTGCAACTGCTTGGTGCACCCAATAAGTAAAGCAACAAATAAGTAAGCAAGAACTGTGAATTTTTTATATGTTTATTTTATTTTTAGTTGCACTGGGTCTTTGCTGCTATTCGAGGGCTTTCTCTAATTGCGGCAAATGGGCGCTACTCTTTGTTGTGGGGTGTAGACTTCTCATTTCGATGGCTTCTCTGATTGCAGAGCACCAGCTCTAAGCTCGCAGACTTCAGTAGCTGCAGCACACAGGCGTAGCTGCAGCACACAGGCTTAGCTGCCCCTCGGCATGTGGAACCTTCCCAGACCAGGGATCGAACCCATGTCCCCTGCAGTGACAGGAGGATTCTCATCCACTGTACCACCAGGGAAGTCCTGTAGATTTTTTTAAACAGCAACCTCCCCATGACTAAGTCTTTAAGTTTTCTCCAACTTTTAATTTCCCAAACCGAACTGGAAACTAAACCTCTCTGCACATCTCAGATTATATGCCTTTACAATAGATTCCCAGTAGAGCATTTTTAGTCAAAGAGGAAGCCCAGTTTGAAAGGTTATGAAACCTATAATTGTTCATTTCCAACAAAGCAGGGCCCATGGAGGCCCTGGGAGCCAAGACAGCCAAGTCCAGCTCTTAATGGTGAAGACCTGACCCAGGATCACCTTGCAGACAAGGGAGGAGAGAGGAGAAGGGGAGGGGGGCAGGATCCCCAGGGAGGGCCGACAAAGGCCAGACCAGCTAGAGGCTCCTGTTATTGCCCTTTGGAGCCTGATCACCCCCACTCTGCTTCTCCAACTGCAGTAACATTTACCCTTTCTTTGCACGTGAGTAAACTGTGTGAGTGTGTGAGAGATAATGCATGCAACCTGCTGGGCACAGTTTGTAATAGCTGGAAATAAATCAGGCAGCCTTGGCCCCCTCAACCTAGTCCAGGCTTCAGAGATACTGAGAGAGGAGGTACTCAGGGCTGATCAAAACAGGCCCAAGATTGGAACTCCCTGGTGGTTCAGTGGTTAAGAATCCACCTGCCGACGCAGGGACACAGGTTTGATCCCTGGTCCAGGAAGACACCACATACCATGAAGCAACTAAGCTCACACCACAAGTACTTAGTACTAAAGCCCATGCACCCTAGAGCGTGAGCTCCACAAGAGAAGCCACCTCAATGAGAAGCCCGCACACCGCAACTAGAGAGTAGCTCCACTTTGCCGCAACTAGAGAAAGCCCACATGCAGCAAGGAAGACCCAGCACAGCCAAAAATAAATAAATAAATGCGTTTTAAAGCTAATAAAGTAATATGTACATCATAATACCATGTGTCTCTAAAAAATTCATAAAACAGTATCATAATTTTTTTTTTAAAGATGAAACTTGAAATAATGGATGAGGCTCAGAGAGACTGCAGAGCAGAGTTTCTAGTCACCAGGAGTATGTTCTCAGGGCTATTGAGGAAAGAAAAAAGTCCTCAGAAGTGCCCTGGGACACGGGTCACTACAACTAAATGACAGGACTTTGGTAGGTTGTCCAGAGAGCATCGGGGCTGTCCCAGACACTGTTTTTCTTTGCCTTTGCAAAAGCACCAGGTGGAGGGGAGTCCCAGGCCCGGGGTCTCCCAGGTCTTCTGTCTGCCATCCATTGCAGGGGCACAGAGTCCGAAAACAAAAACCCCAAGCCTCCTTGCTTTGCCTCTCCACTCACAAACAACCTATTTCACAGGGACACGAACACAGCACATTGTGAAACTTCTGTTATGAAACGATCCCCAGTGGGATTCACTAAAGTCCATTTTTTCCCAAACACTTTGCTGCATTGAAAAATTCCTTTCACTCAGTCCTGTCTTGGCGGAATGTCTTTCTGTCCAGGAAGAAAAATTAAACATAAAACATTCAATTTGGCCTTAGATAAGGGAAGATCGAAGCAGATGATGGTTTCTATAAGCCAAGCTTTTCATTTTGGTTCATTCGGCCGACAAAATAATCATTTCTCTCTGAGGAACAGCTTGTATTTAAACATCAATTTATGTCTTCATGGAGTCTTCAGAGATTCACAATGAGTCCTCAATATTAGTATTTTCAGGAACTTTGCTTCTTGCACTTGAAATTGTCAATACAAAGAAGAAAAAGTCTAAAGGAAAAAGAAGTGCAGTATTGACAAATTGATTCAACACTTTTCTTCTTCTTATGAGCATGAAATCCTCATCCATCCCAAAAGTAAAGAGAGGAAAGTTCTTTCTTGATAAAACAAACAAACAGAAGAAATTCCAGCTGTCCCAAGAAAAGATGGATACATTTGAGTGCGTAAATATTATAAAATTCTGCAAGCCAAAAAACTTAAAGCCATGACAAAGACAAAAGACAAATGACAACCCAGGAAAAAAATATTTGTAAAACATTTAACAAGTGAGAAATAAATGTCCTTACTATATAAAGAACACTTTAAAAAGAAAGTTCTTAAACAGTAGAACTTACTGTTTTCTTTTTTTCTTTACTTTTTTCTACTGTTTAAGAACTTACTTCATGCAAAATAAAATGTCCCAAGAACTTTACACGAGTTAACTCTTTTAATCCTCCCAACAACCCTGTGAAGTAGGGGTTAGTATGGTCCCATTTTACAAGTGAGAAAACTGAAGCCCAAGGAGGTAAAGTAACTTGTCTAAGGCCACATAGCGAGTGATGGAGTCAGCATTGGAACCAGGCAGTCGGGCTCTGGAATCTGCGCCTGTCATCTCTCTATCCTCTCTTGGAGATGACGTTCTTTGGGAGAGGGCTCACTTACTGAATTAGACAACAAAGATTCTCCAGAATTCCATGGAGGAGAAAAATGCCTACAGATGTGGAAGTCTTGCTGTGCATTATCTGTGTCTGTGGTGAGTGGGGCAGAAGCAGCAGGTAGGAATGAGTAGGGAATCTCTCCAGGTAGAGGACCAGACCCACAGACCTGGCACCATGTCCTGCGTGTTCGTAACTCAAGGTGGACCAGAACAGTGGCCAGCGGGGAGGGCAAGGAGACCCGCAGGTGATGTAGCAGCCTGGATATCCATCCTTCCTCACCCAGCACAGCATTCTTGGGGAGAATCGCCACCCCACCCCAACCTCTGTGTCCTCTAGGTCAAATGGGACTGATTACACAGCCCCAGGCTCACGTGGGCTGGAGCAGTCCGAATTACAGTGACTGGTTCAGGGATGGCCACGCAGGCTCTGAGTCGACATTGCTATCACATCTGGAAAGTGATCCTGAGAACAGACCCAAAGTGATGGAGACAGGAGCTTCCAGTGACGTCATCTAAGCACCTGGACCCAGTTCGTCGTGGTAGACTGAATCTTCCCAAAGAAGCCACCTCATCTCCCAGCCCATCTGCTTTCATGCCATATGACCTTCCCATTCTCCACCAAGACTTAGGCCAGTTTCTCCACCTGCCCTCTGGCTGATCTGACCAAGAGGAAACGACAGAAGTGGGCCTGGCCAGGTTCCAGAGACAGCCATTAATTGTCCGGAAACTTCAGCTTTCGGCTTCTTGGATCACGGAAGAAGTCCAGGCTCTGCTGGTAGAGAAAGAAACCAAATAGAGGAGCCGTAGGTGCCAGAGATGTGAGTGAAGAAAGTGATCTTGAGAGACCAGCTCAGGGACCCAGTCCTGGCTGCCATGGCTATAGCCATGAGAGAGCCCTGCCAAGCCCCAGAACTGTGAGAGGTGATGCTAAATTGTGTTTCACTTGTTAAGTTTGGGAGTGCTTCTTGTGCATCAGTCAATAACCAGAACACAGTCTTCCTTGGAGCCTCTCAATAAATCCCCCGAGCCTAGCTGAGCTGAATTCCCATTGCTTACAAACTCTCAGTTGACTATGGCTGTCCGCAGAGGATGAGTCCCCTTCCTGACCCTGAAGTCCACCAAAGGCCATCACAAGGACGTGCACATGGCTTCCCCTCTCCTTCCTGACCACCACTTCGAGTGACAGATTTGGGGGTGGGGGAGTTGCTGGGGAAGCTGCTGCAGGGTGAGCAGATCCCTCTGCAAAGTGAGCGTTAGTCACTCAGTCAAGTCCAACTCTTTGCAACCACATGGACTGTAGCCCACCAGGCTCCTCTGTCCATGGGGATTCTCCAGGCAGGAATACTGGAGTGGGTAGCCATGCCCCTCTCCAGGGGATCTTCCAGACCCAGGGATTGAACCTGGGTCTCCCACATTGCAGACAGATTCTTTAACATCTGACCCACCAGGGAAGAGGGAGCAAGGAGATGCTCTATTCTTTTCTGTTTCCAAGAGGACTTGGTTCAAGACAGAGGTGGCTCTCAGCCTGTGTGAGACACACGTCCACCTACAATGTGATAGCATGAAATGAGTGCATCCACACCTGTCAGCCACCTGAAAGCAGGTTTCCATGAGAACCACCCAGAGTCAGCAGAGCAGGCTCAATAACGTTCTGGAGTGGGGAGCTGAGGGCATCAAAACCAAGGCCATCCAAACAGGTACAAGAAAAGATGCTCAACATTGCTGATTATCAGAGAAATGCAAATCAAAACTACAATGAGGCATGATCTCACACCAGTCAGAATGGCTACCACTAAAAAGGCTACAAATAACAAATGCTGGAGAGGGTGTGAGAAAAAGGAACCCTCCTCCACTGTTGGTGGGAATGTATACTGGCACAGCCACTATGGAGAACAGTATGGAGGTTCCTCAAAAAAAACTAAAAATCGACTTGCCATGGGATCCAGCAATTCTACTCCTGGGTCTATATCTGGACAAGTCTGTAACTGAAAAGGATACATGCAATAGTTCATTGCAGCACTATTCCCAATAGACAGGACATAGATGGACCTTAAAGTCCATCAACAGATGAATGGGTAAAGAAGATAGCCCCTCCCCCATCTTTAAACCACCTCCACATCTCTGACTCTGCCCCTCTGCTCTCTCTCTTTATAAGGACTCCTGTGATGTCTCTGCCCCACACAGACAATCAGGACAGTCTCCATCTCAAGTTCCTCAACTTAACCACTCAACTTCATCAAAATGGGTAAAGAGTACATGGGATCACTGTGTATTATTTTTTACAACTGCCTGTTCATCTACAATTATCTCAAAATAAGAAGGATTCATAAAAGAAAATAAAAGAGATTTTGCTCGGTCGGGAAGGCCTTTAATCTGATCTGGCTGGTTCAAAGTCCAATTTTATTACAGCGTATCTCAGGCATGGGAGTTGGATGTTCTCCCAGTTTTTGGTCAAGACAGCCTCCAGAACTGGGGCCTTGGTTTCTTTATTTGTAGAAAAAAAAATAGAAGACATCAAGGGAATCTACCAACTGCAGGATTCTAAGCGGGTTTTCCATGTGGTGTGGCCACTGTGCAGGAGGAGAGGAATGTACAGGGTTCTGATAACAGAGCATCTCTACGGAGTGGCTGCCTGCTGAGTGCTTCTAAAAGAGCACAGGCTGGGAGACACTGATGGGAAGGTTTGGGCTTTCTGGCTAAGCTGAGAAAAGACCCAGACACCTCGTGGCAGTCAACCAGCAAGCTTCTGCCATCGAATCAGATTCCTAACTCTGATTTTCCTTAAGACCCTAAAGTGTAATCTGTACCTCCCCATTTCAGCAGAGTATAGGGCGATATGATGATTTCTCCCTACATCTTTCTAAGAGTTGATAGTTTCAGTCACTCTGGTCTTGGACAGATTCTCCAAGAGAATTTTAGCATATCAGCATGCCTTTATATGGGCTTCCTGGGTGGCTCAGATGGTAAAGAATCTGCCTGCAATGCAGGAGACCTGGGTTTGATCCCTGGATTGGAAAGATCCTCTGGAGAAGGGCATGGCAATCCACTCCAGTATTCTTGCCTGGAGAATTCCATGGGCAGAAGAGCCTAGTGGGCTACAGTCCATGGGGTCGCAAAGAATCAACCACCACTGAGCAACTGTTTTCACTTTCATGCCTTTACAGAACAGGAATCACTGAGATGCTAATTCCTTCTCAGTCATCTTTCAGTTCTGATTATGATGGGAGGAAAGTCCCTTTGTATGTAAGTAACAATTGCTAATCCCTGGTTTAACAAAGAAATGCCACATCTCGAATTCAGAGCCTCTGGTGGGCAATGGTTCCCACATGGAATTCAACAACGCAGGAATCTTCTACTTAAGAAAATGATGATTGGGTTTCAGTTCTTGGGGATGATAAGTTTCCCTTTCAATTGAATCTAGTGAGTGAGGGAAAGTCACTCGGTCATGTCCAACTCTTTGCAACCCCATGGACTATAGAGTCCGTGGAATTCTCCATGAATCCACACTAGAATACTAGAGTAGGTAGCCATTCCTTTCTCCAGGGGGTCTCCAGGGGATCTTCCAACCCAGGGATCGAACCCAGGTCTCCCACATGGCAGGGAGATTCTTTACCAGCTGAGCCACCAAGGAAGCCCAAGTTTTATAGTTCAGGTGCTATGTGTATACAGTTAAAAAAAATCATAAAAGCAATTTAAAAGTGAGAAAAATTTAAGAGTCTTAAAAACTGTCTTAAAAACATTCTAGCATGACTGGAAATTTAGATAATTGCATCATTCAACCTCAACCAATTAAAGTAAATAACCTACCCTTAGACTTCCTTGGCATAAATATATCCTGCCTTGCTGCCTTCATAGTCTATATTATATAAGCTGAGTTAAGGGGATGACATGCCTTTTTTTTTTTTTTGTCCACTTTAGGACTGTAAGGATAGAATTATGTCTGGCTGTGTAAATTTCCTCGGTAAAACTTTCAAGTGATCTATTCTCACCTGTTCTCAAGAGTGCAGAGACCCAGGTGCTAAAAAACACAGAGAATGGCTCCTAAGACTTTCTTATTCATCCTAAAAATCATAGAACAATTGAAGAGCAAAGTGTGAGACTATATATATACATGGTTAAGTGAATGCAAGAGACCTTACTCTTAAAGTAGAAATGTTACAAGGTATCAGCTCTATGGGGCCCAAAATTCATTGTCTTTCCTAAAAATATCTTGATTCTCACTTGACATAGAGAAGTGGTGAAGATGCTGAAGCTTCCACACTGTATCCTTAAAATTTTTTCCCCTCAGCTCCATGATTACAAGGAAGTAATAACCAAAATAGGGTGTGAGAAATGATATAACAAAGAGTAAAATTTGGTGAGAAAAAAAGCTAAATGTCATAGTGGTGGAGAACCTGGTTAATGGAAGAGATACTGGGTGAAAGATGAGGAATTGCATCTTCAGTCATAGTTGAGTTTGCAGTGGTAGAAGTGATCAATGAAATGCAGAGAAAAAGATGATCGAGACCCAGAGCGATAGTGTTTCTCTGACTTTAATATACATGACAGAGGCCATAACTCAAAAACCTGTCTTTCCAGGGGCACTGACTCCATAAGAGAGCCAGTGTGTTTCCTGTAGGCAGCTCAGGCTGTGTTTTTCAGCTTGGAGACACACTCTTTGTCAGATCAAGCCCTGCATATGAAATGCTACTCATGCCTATGCTTCCTGCCTCCCCAGAAGGCTCTCTAATTTCTTCTAGAAATATCTGGTGCTGTAGGACTCTCTTTCACTCTCACCATTTCTTTCCTTGATATTATTTTAAGAAAACCACAGGTGAGTGGCCACTTCCCTTCAGTCTCATCAAGCAGAGCGCTTAGAATCCAAAGTGAAAGTGAAGGTTGCTCAGTCATGTCTGACTCTTTGCGACCCCACGGACTATACAGTCCATGGAATTCTCCAGGCCAGAATACTGGAGTGGGTAGCCATTTCCTTCTCTAGGAGATCTTCCCAACCCAGGGACTGAACCCAGGTCTCCCGCATTAGAGGTGGATTCTTTACCAGCTGAGCCACCAGGGAAACCCAAGAATACTGGAGTGGGTAGCCTATCCCTTCCCTTCTCCAGGGAATCTCTTCCTGACCCAGGAATCATGAACCGGGGTCTCCTGCACTGCAGGCAGATTCTTTACCAGCTGAGCCACCAGAGAGCTGAGAGTCCAAGGGACTCAGGAAATCTGGAGACCACTGCGCAGTCACCTTAGCTCTAACCAACGGATGCCAGGTGGGTGAGTAACACTAGGATTTACTGATTTTTTGAGAGAAGACAGAAGTAGAGATTTTTTAATGAAACTTTATCTTCCAGGGGAGTTGAGTATTAATTTAAAAAAACATTTAAAGCACCATGAGAGAGGCTCTGTTTCTGCAGTTAGGCAAGCTTTTTGAACCCACCCATTCTACCGAAAGCTTCCCAGGTGGTACTAGTAGTAAAGAACCTGCCTGCCAATGCAGGAGATGTTAAGAGATGCAGGTTCGATCCCTGGGTTGGAAGATTCCCTGAAGGAGAATGTGACAACCCACTCCAGTATTCCTGCATGGAGAATCCCACGGACAGAAGAACCCAGCAGGCTACAGTCCATAGAGTTGCAAAGAGTTGGACATGACTAAAACAACTTAGCATGCACATATATTCTGCCAAAAAACAATTCCAAAAACTTGTTAAAATAGAAAATTTGTGAGAACCAACATAATGCCAGCAAACAAAACACATCTGTGGCCTACAGTCAGTCTTGAGCAGTTCTGAGATTTGGTCCATGAAAATCACCCTGGGTTAAAATTCAGATCTCCAGGCCCTGTCCACAGAGATTTGGATTCAGTGGGTCCTGGGCTGGAGACTGAGAAGTTCCATATTTAGCAGTCTCTGCAATGGATTCTTCTGCTGATGGTCTGGAAACAATACTTTAAGAAACTCAGCAGCAAATCACCCTGTGGCTCTAGGCTATCTTGTGCCTTCTCTGGACCTCAGTCTCCTCATCTGTGAAATGGACGTGGTGAATGTATACTTCTCTCTGAAGCTCCATCGGCTTTCAAACATCCCTAAAACCCCCAATCATCTAAGGAAGACAGAAGTTGGATCTGTGCCCAACTGTCAGGATCTTCTGGAAATTTTTGTCCAGAAACACCATTCAGAATAGTTTACCATTTTGTTGATGGCATTGAAGTTAGTGACTTAATGCAAAGTTGAAGTTAATAACCTAATGCAAAGGGTCGAAAAAGTCCTATCGATGCTGGGAAGGGAATGTGGATGCTGAGATTTTCCAGCTGCTGCTATGGAGCTGGAGCAGGTTTCTTGGTGTTTATAAGCAGAGGAAGCTCTAATGCACAAAAGGGAAAAAAGAAGGGTACATTTCCAGAGGGAGGAAACATTAACAAGTAAAACAGGAAGAAGGTCTTTCTGGCAGGCATCCAAGATGATTGAGAGGTGAAGTGGAGTTAGAGGTAATTATTCGAAACTAATTTAGTCCAATATCAGAAAGAAGTATCTAAAAGTCAGAGGGGTGCAAAAACAGGACTGGCCCATTCAGGATGAAGAAGGACTCCTCACAGGTGAGATGCAAATGATGGCCCACCAGGTATGTGCTGGGGAAGCAGTCAAAGACATTTAAGCATCAGAAAGACAGACTAGATATATCTGTTCAGTTGATAGGGATCAAACATCTATCGTGCTGATATTCATCCCTGAAAATATAGCAGTGACTAAGACAAATGAGTCCCTGCCTTTGCAGAGCTAAATGTCCAAGGAGGACACATAATGAACGGGTCATCACCAAAGATGCAGGGGACAGAGGGGGACATGCAGGGACCTGTGAGAGCAAATAGGAACGCAGCTGGTGTGGGCCTCATCTCTGCAAGAGCCACACTGGAGCTGAGCCCTCAAGGTCTATAGGGAGGACTTCTCTGGTGGTCCAGTGGTTAAGAATCTACCTTCCAATGTAAGGGATATGCGTTCAATCCCTGGTCAGGGAACTAAGATCCCACATGCTGAGGGGTAACTAAGTCTGTGCAAAGCAAAGAAAGCCCGTGTGCCTCAACAAAGACCCAGCAAGCCAATAAAACAATAAAATTAAAATAAGGTTTACAGGGGAGTGAAACAAGATGCTGGAACACTCCAGGAAGACTCCCTCCTCATGTGGATTTCTGCTGGTTGTGGGAGTTGGAGGAGACTTGCTTCAGTATTGAAGGAACACAGACTGTGCTTCCTTTGGTTAATGTTCAAATAGACTTTCTCTCTCAAAGGATCCTCCAGAGCCTCTCTCCCATTTGCACCCAACGCCCATGAGAAAACTTCCCAGGAGGCACAATTTGCCAAAAGGCAGGTCACACAGTCAGCTCAGAGAAACAAGAGAAACTGGCCAAGTGGGTGGAGAAAAGCCCAGAATAAGCAGGTCATGGGTTCGAAATCTCGGAGTGAGCAGCTGGCAGAGAAGGAAGATCCCACGTTCTAGCTGAGAACTCGGAGAAGGAACAGCTAATTGCTCAGATGTTTTATCCTTTTTTGAAAAGTTCAAACCTCAATCTTGTCTCCTACAACGTTCTTTAAAAAAAAAAAAATCAGCCAAAAATATGAACAGAGACCACAAGAGAATTGGGAAATCACAAATATGAAAACAACTGACCTGCTTGACTGGGTGTGGGAAGTGTTTCTCTCTTTGTTTAAGTGTTGAGGGAATTCCCTGGTGGTCCAGTGGTTAGGACTGTCTGCTGTCATTGCCAGGGCCTGGGTTCAATCTCTCGTCAGGAAACTAAGATTCCACAAGTCACACAGCACAGCCAGACATATATATATATATATATATACATATTGTCCCAGCTCTGCAACTACAGAGTAGCCACTGCTCTCTGCAACTAGAGAAAGACTTCAAGCAGCAACAAAGACCCAGCAAAGCAAAAAAAAAAAAAAAAAAAATTTTTTTTAGTCACTAAAAGTGCACTTGAAATCATCTCACCTACTTCAAAAGCTATATGGAGTTTGATTTGAAAAATGCTGGATGGACTTTTCCTGTTCAAATCCTATTCTCCTCAAAAATAGAAATGTAAGCTCATTGAGGCCCCAGGGAAAACCCCCAGAGCAAAGGATACGGTCAATAAAACAAAGCAATGCTTACAGTGATCCTTAGGATGACATCCATGTTTGGTGGTCCTGTCTGAAGTCCAAACTGAGGGAGGTGGATCAAGAAATACCCAACCTCCCTCAGCATCTGCCACCTGCTAGCATGGCCCCAGGGGGCCAAAGTTGACTTGAGGTTTCCTGGCTTCACCACAAATCTGGCCATACTCTAGAAGAGTGGCCACCCAAAAAATACCTTCAAAGGCTCCAGTTAACCAGGACACATGAGAAGCTATCAGCAGGGTGGGAACAAGAAGCCAAAGTTTACAGCTCTCTATACCACGTGAGCTCTTGTCTGTCTCATGTTTTTGAGGATGAAATGAGTTAATACATGTAATGGGATTAGAACAGTCCAGTTTAGTTCAGTTCAGTCACTCAGTCATGAGTGACCCCATGGACTGCAGCATGCCAGGCTTCCCTGTCCATCACCAACTCCCGGAGCTTGCTCAAACTCATGTCCATCGAGTTGGTGATGCCATCCAACCACCTCATCTCTGTTGTCCTTTTCTCCTCCTGCCTTCAATCTTTCCCAGCATCCGGGTCTTTTCCAATGAGTCAGCTTTTCACATCAGGTGGCCAAAGTACTGGAGTTTCAGCTTCAGCATCAGTCCTTCCAATGAATATTCAGGACCAATGTCCTTTAGGATTGACTGGTTCTTGCAGTCCAAGAACACTGACACCAAGTAAACGATGCATGATTGTGGGTGATTGGTTCAACCATGTCAGCCCCTGTCAGAGGGTCACATCTGAGCAGGCAGACAAAGTGAGGACCAAGATCCTGGGGACAGGAGGCACATTGGGAGGCATCCATACAGGACAAGACCCCAAGGGCTTCTCAGTGTTGGACCAGCCATGTGCCAGTCTTCAGAACAACCCCATGAGCAGGGAACTAAAATCTGGCTTTGATTGATCCGTGTTACAGGTAAGGAATTTGGACTCAGAAGTTAGGTGGTTGCCCAAGGTCACCACAGAAAAGGTTAGAACACTATTGAAACCCAAGCCACCTGGCCCTAGAGCCCAAACCATTAACATGCTCTATGTCCAGCAGGTCCAATGATCACAGGGTCAGAAGTCAGTGATGAGCTGAAGGGCAATGTCCAACACAAAAGAGGGCCCCTCCATTCAGCCCCACAAAATCAGAATAAGGGAGGGAGATTTCTCAAGAGAAACCGGGAATTTGTGTTTTTATGTGAAATTGTCCTATTTTTCAACTTTGGTAGCTAATCAAAACATTTTAACTCCATGCCTGCAAAACCAGGCACACCCACAGGGCAGGGTGAGCTCAGAGGCCTCTGGATTATGACCTCAGAATTCAGGTAAAGTTTTCCGATAGTTCTGATTTCCAGCAGCTGGTCACTGTCATAGTCACCACTGGTCCCATCATAGTCATCATTCAAAGCCTGGTTATCTATGACAGTGCCCAGTTACTGGAATTCCTGGCACCTTCCCCTCCCACCTGAGTCAACTGCAGTTGGTAGCTGGGGCTGTGGAGACACCTTTCTTCCAAAGAGAGACTGTTGCCTCTCAGACTCAGTGACAAACTGGACAGAAACACATCCCTACCCTGCTCCTCCTCTCCGCCGTCCTGATCAAGGCAGGAGAGGGTGGGGCAGGCACCGGCTGCCCTCTTATTTCTCTTAGTCCTTGTAGCTGAGGCGGGGCTGTTTTAAATTTAGAGAAATAAACAACTCTGCTGTGTTTATAGGGCTGTTTGAATTCAGGAACAGCTTGAACTGTGGATTTGTAAACCTGGCTATGGTTTTAGACCTCAAATCCCTTTCTCAAAACTCTGGGTTCTGCAAAGTCCAAAATGTATCCTCCCACACGTTATCACCTTGTTAAGCCTTGTTCGCTTTTACTGGAATGTAACCAGTGAATTCATCACAGGGCAGTTTTGATAAGCCCATTGGATGCCCAAAAAGACTTAGGGCTTTCAGACCCGCTTGCATTAAACTCTCTTGTTTTTTTCCTAGAAAGAAAATGTTTCAGTTACTTAGGATAATGGAACTTGGAGGCTCAAAACTGATTTTGATGGCAGAGAACAGTTTCCCAGAACATTTTGAAATGTGGCTCAAATCTTCATTTTCTGAAGCTCAGATCCTAGAGAGCCGGTTACCTTTCATAGAGAAGAAAAAAAAAAAAAAAAGAAGAAGAAGGAATAGATTCCTAACTTCTCTTTTGTACCTGTGTGTTTCACCCATGGTATTATTTTAACCACAGGCCTACAACCTTTCACTGGGACAGCTCTCACCACTGCCCCCTCCAATCTTCACGGATATAAAAGAAGCGAACCCAGGGCACGAGTCTTAAAAGGCATGCCCCGCCCAGACCCATGGCCAACATCCTGGAGCCAGAAATAACGTTCCGTGAGCCACACCATCAATTTCCTGCCCACAAACGCCATGGTCCCATCCAAACTCCACTGCGACATCACCGTGTCTGCTTTTTATGGAGGGTTCTTTTTCGTCTGTTCCTTGGAGGTTTTGGTTGTTGTTGTTTGTTGCTTTACAAGATTAAATACTTTGCTCTCATGCCTCTGTGAAATGATGTTTTAATTCCGTCTCCAGGACCAGTCTCTGCATCCCCATCCCCACCCCTCCCCTCAAGTCCGTACGTGACAGCGCACGCACGGTGCGGCTGAACTTTGTCTTCACATCTGCCACAGCCCAGAGGAACAGATGCCACCTGGCAGTGAAATGAACTTGAAAGAAAGGAAGAAAAGAATGGAGCGCATCACTCACCCTCAGGGCCACACTGTGCTGGATTACTGATGCAGGAAGTTTTGTTCTTTCTGTAATAGAGAAACGTGACTCCTTTTCCCTCCTTGAGGTAAATGCCTTTGTTGACCTTTCCTTCTACAATATCTAAGTAGGAAGAATGGCAAACATTGTAGATTAATAATTGCAGGAGATGAAAAGTCCAGAGACATGTCAGGCTTACAAACAACTTTGATCTAAATATGCTGTATTTTTCTATTTATAATTAAATATTTCTATTCAATGACGTTACAGATATTATTTAATATTAATGGTATTTAACATTAAATAATTGCGAACTAGACTATAAGTAATGTATTAGTGTCAATATTAAATAATATTCTCTTATTAATATTGTATCCTATATCATCCCAGTGTATAATATGCATTGTAATATGACCACATTATAAATACTGTATTTGAGTTACCAGGAGCCATATGATTAGAATCTCCTACTGTCCTCAACTTTGGAATCCTTCTCACTGTCATCTTCACACGAGACTTTTAAGGTGAAACGCTGAGATTCGATTTCAAATGTAAAACTACCTGCACTCTCTCTCCTGAATTCTCTCATTGAAAGCCCATGATCCGACACATGGGAACCCATGATTTTAAGAGAATTCCTTCTCAGGCTCTAGGAGGAAAACTCCGAGCCGCACTTCGAGTCATCCCAGCAGAGCCTGCCAGTGACTGGACCACGGGGCCGGGAGTCCTGGCGGGGACTCCAGCTCCACCACCTTTTGTTTGTCCCATTCTGATAGCAGACCTCTCTGATGGTGTCAGTGTGATGTAAATGGTTTACAGAATAGATAAGGGAAGGCTATAAAAGCCAAGGGTGACGAGTCACACATTGTTGACTGGGACCAAAGCCACCCAGATGCCTCCTCTGCCCCGTGGCAGCTGCGTCCTGCCCTCAGAGCTGGTGGTCCAGCTGAAGATGGACAGAAGTGCCAGGAGCCCTTTGACTCGACCACTACCCCAGGTCAGATTCTCTAACAACCACTGGCATGTAGATACCAACCTGAAGAACTTCAGTGTCTTTCCTTACTGTTTTAAATTCATTTTTTTTTAATTTATCTCATTTATTGCTGGGGATGGGGAATCTATATATTACATAGTTAAAATGGGCAACTTGAAGTTGCAGGATTGAATGAGGCTGTATAAACCCCTAAACCAGACTATTTGCTTGGCAAAATTAATTTTGGAAGTGAAAAACCCCATAGTTGACAGAACGATCAGGTTATATAGTTTTTAAAAGGTCAGGAGCAAGACCTAAATTATCTGAGCCAACCTTCCATACTGACCAGAAAGCTGGCCAATTGCTACTATCTGTCCTGTTCTGTGCTGCCTAAGAAAAATCTGAAACATGTGGGCCTTGGAGGTTATTAAATAAGGTAATCATTTAACCATGACTCTTGTGGGTGTGTCTTTTAGAAAACAGCTTCTAATGATTTAAAAAAAAAAAATTCCAGCTCCAGAAGAAATGCTGATTTTAGTGTTTGCAAGACATCAAATTTTTGATGACGTATTTTAAAATCGACTTTAATTTTCCATTTCAAGGGCATGTTTTTCCTTCCCTAAAGAATATAATCCATTAAAAAATCCAAACAAGGTTTATTTTTTGGAAACTATCTCATCTTATGTCTGTATCGTTCTGAAAATAAGCAGCCGGTTTGGAAGACCCCTGTTGCTTGAAAGTGCATAGACACACCCTACCCTACTATTCTTCAGTCTGTGATATTTCCTTTAGAATTAATTCGCGGTCTTAAGTCCTTACCATCAAATACCCTGAGTCTTTGGCTCTTGGGGGGATATTCACTCATTTGCTAGTCAAGATACAGTGAATTCATATAGAACCATATCGGATTGGCCTTTCAGTTCATTGCAGATCCAAACTTAACACAGAAGTAACACATGCTCACCTACGGTTGCAGAGAAATTTGAGTAGGCAGAGTCATTGGTATAAACAAAGGTAGAATTATGAGAAGGGAGCACAGTGAGTTGTGGGTTCGTGATGCTGGGTGAAACAACAAAAGAAAAAAGCACAATGAATGAGTAACACAAAAAACAAATGGAACTGACATATCTCTCAACATAATACATATCCATAGTGTGCTTTCAGCTCCACCTCCCGCTGACTTATTCAGTCAACATGACAACTCCAGCAGCCCCACGCTGTCCCAAAGCTAGGGTGCTGTGGCTGTTGCATTTGGTTCCAATGTGCTGGCCCCAGCTCCCATCCAGATACTTAGTTGAGAGATATGAAACTGAACTCGGCCACAAAGTAGCCTTAACAAAAAGGATCAACGGTTGTGATGTCACAAGAACTGGTGAAACAGAAGCACAGCATGAAAACAACTACATGTTATTACGACAAATGGACAAAACAACAGAGATTTAATTCAGCAACAAATAACAAAGCAGTGCATCCACGCAAATAATTTCCAACACCATTCAACCGTCCCCAGCAGTAAAATGTGCTGATGGATTCTATTCCTTTTTCTTTTTGCCTTAAGAAACCTGTAATCAAATTGAAATATGCCAGCAGAGCACTATAACATAAAGAATAGACCCAGTGGAAAAGGGCAGTGAAACCTTCATTATTCGAGTGTTTCGGGACAAACACCAATACAGTTTGAGTTTTATGGGAAATTAATATTTTGGGTGAACAAAATCCAACCACAATGCAATTGTATCTGATAACCCATGACAATGAGATGAGTTGACAGGGTGAGTAGAGAACTATACGGATCATTATTTGAACACTTGTTTAAAGTAATTACGGAAATGTTAGCACCCAGGTCCTAAACATGGAGCTATTTTGACAATGCATTTTCCACGTGGAATGATCTCTTTTCAAAGGTTTTAAAATAAAAGCCCTGAGAAGAGAAAATTAGATTATGACAAGGGGGAACCATTTCTTTTGACCTGAGATAGTCACAAAATGAACTGACACAGGAACAGTCCACCTCTATAGCACAGACTATTGGGAGAATATATGAAGCCCCAGTGGTTCAGGGTAAGTTTTCATCATGGCCGCCATTGCTGCCTAACATGCAGGCAAGGAAGAGATGATGCCGGATGAAGGCAGGGCGTGGGTAGCCCTGCACGGGAAGGAGGGCAGCATCCTTCTGGAGGGCCCTGCTCTTTGAATGCCTTTAAGGATGCCAGCAACAGAGACATCCACTGTAATACTTCCTGATTTGCAAAGTTTAAGAAAGACATTTTAGAATCTGAGGTGACAATTTATGGCAGCACATGACATCCTGGAAATAAGGAACAAATCAGTGTGCTGGTGTGAGAATCCTAATAAGCAGCAATGTGGGCTGTTTTGTTTTTTTTTAATCTATTGCAAAGAACCAGTACAGACAATCTGAGCATGTGGTAGCATGGTTGTACATAAACCTCCTGCTGTACAAATCAATCATTGGACATAATCAAGAGGAATAAAAATTAAAATGTCAGAACATCCCAAATCACTCAAAACTTACACTTTAAAAAATCTTATTGGGATGGAAAAGTACTCAGGGCTGTCTGGGGTTTCTCCTTCCGGTAAAAGTCTGAACTGAGTCAGATAGAAACTTTATTTTCCATGCAACTGCAGACCACTGGAAGCATCTTAGGTGATGTTCAATGACAGGGGGGCTGTCAGTGAAGCCTGGAAGAGCTGATGGGTGGGTGGGATTACCTTTGCTAAATGAAATTGTGACCCCACAAACAGGGCATTGGTCTTCAGTGGCACAACCTTTGGCCCTAGGTTCAAATGGGCCCCTGCTTTGGCAGGCGTGTAGATTACGCCATTTGTGTCTACCTAGAAAACATACATCCTGACTCATACAGAGGTTGACCCATCAGGTTAAAGCTGAAAACAGCTGCTTTTGTTTTAAGGTTGTTGGAGAAAATGCACATCTTAATATTTTGAAACATAAATGTTGTCTTTTAATCATAGAAACGTATAAAAGTTCTAGTGAAAATACTTTGCAATAACAATTATTAAGGGGAAGCAAAACAAATGTCTATTCATCTCTGTTATCCTGGCTTCACAGCTGATGCTGTTTGTTGTTCCCTGTCTCTCTGGACTGCCCCTAATTCCTAAGAGATGCCCATGGGGCCCCAGTTTCTGTTCCCACCCCTGTCTACCTCCAGTTGTCTCCTGAAGTTCGTGGATCCCATCCACATTTTCCAATGGCCAGTAATGGGAAGCAGAAGCCAGGACCTCAAACCCTTGAGGGAAAAAAGAATAAAAATGTTACATCACTATTAGGAAAGAAAGAGCTGGACATAAGGAGCTACTTACTACCTACATCAGGAATTGGGGGAAGGATTAATTATCAGAGTGACTGTGGAGTTACTCAAAAGGTATTTGAATAGATTCAACACACACTCCCAGGTTTCAAAAACTCAATAAATTAAAAATAAACGAATATTTTTACAGGATAAAACATACTAAATAGGAAATATGTCTTTTAGCCAAAAGAAAATAAAAGCCATTCCTCCTAATGGCACAACACGTGAAGCTTGCCCACACGTGTCAGAGAAAAAGATAAGAATGTCCATTATCCCTTATCCCACTGTTAGTTCCTATGCTTTAAGAGAAATAGCTGATGCAATCAGACAAGAGAGAAAAAATAAGGCTGAAAAAGAGAAGGAAGCCAACAGCTATATTGTGTAGACATCGTGTGAGATTCTTTACAAATACGTCCTCATTTCAGTCTAACAATAATCTATAAAATAATTGTACTTCTAGCCATCTGTTAAGACAAGGAATACAATGCCACCTCAGCAGTCACCCAGCCAACTGGTTTTAGATACAATCCTCCATAGACATCTCTTGAATTGATCTTGATCTTTCTGTTATTGCTCTGCTTCCTCCATATGAAAAATCAATCCTTTAAAAGTCTCCTTTAGGGTCCTTGTGCTTTGAGTAGGCATTATATTGTGCAGACATGCTCTTTTTATTCTGCTCTTCTCACTTAATATCATATGAATTATTTCATTTTTTTTCTCTCTCTAACTCTCATAATGGAGTTTGGGTAATAGTCCCTGGAGAGGCTGCACCATTACACACTCAACTGTTCTCCTAACTTGAATCTTCTCTTGGATTAATTCTCTGTGAACAGTTCCCAGAAATGGAAATAAAGATCCAGATGACTAAATAATAATCAACTGCCTTCAATGTCTGCCAGGTCCCAGAAAAGCTAAAATTACCAGAGTAATCTTTGTGTTGTTCATTGTAAAAAATATTTTTTAAGAAGAGATAATATGATCATTATTTTCAAATGATGTATGCCTGATAATGAAAATGGAAAACTATTACAAATAAGAAAAGAATTTAGTAAGTGAAAAACTGTTACAAATGGTAAAAGAATTTAGTAAGGAGGCTGATACAAATTAAATATGCAAATGTGAATAGCTCTCTTGTATTCATATAATAATGCTAAAAAAAATAGAAGAAAGGTTTTAATTTATAAATGCAATCAATAAAGAGAAGACATTTAAGAACAAAAAAATAAGAACTATACAACATTATCATGAAGAAAACAAATCATATTGAAGGATGTAAAAGAACCCTTGAATAAATGAAGGGCTTCCTTGGTAACTCAGCTGGTAAAGAATTCACCTGAAATGCAGAGACACTGGTTGACTTGACTTATTCTTAATAAAGAAAACTCAAAATTCAAAAAATATCTACTAAATATGCCCAACATCTCTAATTATCAAAAATACAACATTAATTATCAAAAATTAAAAACACAGTGAGGTACCACCTCACACCAATCAGAATAGCCATCATAAAAATGTCTGCACATAATGAATGCTGGAAAGTGTGGAGAAATGGAACCCTCCCACACCGTTGGTGTGAATATAAATTGGTGCAGTCACTATGGAAAACAGTATGGAGGTTCCTTTAAAAAACTGAAAACAGAACCACCGTATGACCCAGAAACCCCATTCCTGGGCATACATCCAGAGAAAACTCTAATTCAAAAAGATGCATGCACCCCCAGTGTTCATCTCAGCACTATTTAGAACAGTCTAGACATGGAAGCAACTTAAGTGTCCATCACCAGATGAATGGATAAAGAAGAAGTGGTACATATATATACAATGGAGTACAATTCAGCCATAAAAAACAATGAGATAATGCCATTTGCACCAATGTGGATGGACCTTAGAGATTATCTTACTAAATGAAGTGAACAAGGAAGAGAAAGACAAACGCTAAATGATATCACTTATATGTGGAATTTAAAAAAAAAACAATGATACAAATTAATTTATTTACAAAACAGAAATAGACTCACAAACATGGAAAATTAACATATGGTTACCAAAAAGGAAAGTAGGGGAAAGGGATAAATTACAAATTTGGCATTAAAATATATAACTACTATACACAAAATAGACATAGTTCAAGGAAAAAGAAATGCAAATTACTTTTAGAAATAAAAGAAGTTCAGCCTTGCTGATAATTTTAAAAAGCATTTAAAACTACAGCGAGCTAGCCTATTCACTTATCAGACTGGCAAATGAAAAGTTACACTTATTAGAAGACTTAAGTATCTCTTGGACTGCAAGGAGATCAAAACATTCAATCCTAAAGGAAATAAACCCTGAATATTCATTAGGAAGGACTGTTACTGAAGCTGAAGCTCCAATACTTTGGCCACTTGATGCAAAGAGCCAGCTCATTAGAACAGACTCTGATGGTGGGAAAGACTGAAGGCAAAAGGAGAAGGGGTTGGCAGAGGATGAGTTGGTTAGATAGCATCACTGACTCAATGGACATGAATCTGAGCAAACTCCAGGAGACAGTGGAGGACAGAGGAGCCTGGTATGCTACAGTTCATGAGGTCGCAAAGAGTCAGACAGGACTTACTGACTGAACAACATACTGAAGTGGGCAAGTTCTACCACCTTTTCTGGTGGGAGTTCACCTTTCTGGAGGGCAGTATCTATCAAAATCTTAAGCTCACATGATGTTTGACCCAGCAATTTAATTCCTAGAAATTTATTCTAAAGATCTATCATATTCTCATGCATATGATCAAAGACCTATGTACAACGGTATTTGTTGCAGAATTTTTAAAATAGTAACAAAAATCTGCAAACAGCCTACATGCTCATTTACAGAGGGCTGGCTAAATAAATATGGAACATCTATATAATGATCTAGGGTGTAGCTAGGATAAATAATGAGGCTGATTTACATGTACTGACATAAAATATTCTTTAGTCACATTATTAAGTTAAAAAAATCAAAATGAGAAAAATATGTATATTGTGAACTATTTTGTATAAAATACAGTGTTTCAGAGGGCAGGGAAAAGAGGAAGAGGGGTTGCTTGGCTGTGTACTCTAGAAACTGAGAAGATTAGTTTGGGGGAACAAAATTAAGAAATGGGGTGTAAGATGAGAGATTTTCATTTCTGTTTTATTGACTGTTATAGTGAAGTTGCTCAGTCATGTCTGACTCTTTGTGACCCCACGGACTATAGCCTACCAGGCTTCTCCGTCCATGGGATTCTCCAGACAAGAATACTGGAGTGGGTTGCCATTTCCTTCTCCAAGGGATCTTTCCAACTCAGGGATCGAACCCAGGTCTCCCACATTGGAGGTGGACGCTTTAACCTCTGAGCCACCAGGGAAGCAATTGAATGATTAGGGCCTGTATTTTAACAACCATTTAAGTCTTGCTTTCACAATTAAAATGACCATAGCTAATGTTCACATGAAATTTTCAGAGAAAACTGAAGCACTCCATCTAACATCTGAATTTCTATCAGGATGCCAAACATGTGCCCAGGTCCAGATCATCGGGTTCTTTTTTCAGTTTGCATCTGTGAGGCTGTCCCTTCAGGGTCATGTACATGCATCAAAAATGGAAGCCAAGAACCCAGCTAGTTCTACAATAGGAGCCAAAGAGAGGTAGCTGTGTGCACACCTAACGCTCTTGTACCTGTTCGGGACTTGATGTCCTCTGGGAAATGAGTGGTTCTATTCCAGGACCTCAACAGTAAGAATATGAAATGCAAAAATCAAAAATATTCATCTTCATTTCTACCATGATTTTTTCCCTAAAATCTGAGATATTAATTTTGAAGAGGAGAACACATCATTGACTTGATATTCAACTCATCTGGGGGAAAAAAATAGGAAAAGGAAATAACATCTGTTGAGCAAAGAATAGATGTTATATCTTCAGAATCTTCATCTTCATAAAGGGAAGCCTGTGGGCAATAAATTTCTTTCCCTATCAGCTCCACTGAAAAATGGCCGTGTCCATCCTGGGCAGGAAGGCTCATAGAATCAAGGGATCATGCCTTGTTCACATAGAAAGATGCCCCCCACCTGCCTGCCAGCCAGTGCCCAGTGATGGGAAGTATCAGTGATTGGGTGAGGGGATTTGTGATCAGGAGAGGGCCTGCATGCTACCCACCAAATGGCCCAGATGTAACTATCAACACTGAGTTTGTCCAGTAAGTCATGAAGGAGGTGAAAACTGAAATATCCATGAGGGCCAGGGGCATGAGGAGTTACCTGCAGGGAGGCCAGGGATGATGTTCACTGTGGCTCCAACTTGGAAGGCACAGGTGGTCAGAAAAGGTGCTGGGAACAAACACCTGGACCACCCCCGAGTTTCTCACTCCCGGGTCTCAGGGCTGTAGAGGCTGGGCGGGGAAGAAAATGAGTGTCCTGTCCAAAGAAAGTGACTTCTTCCCAAGCCAATGACCCCACCTCTGTAGGAGGATATGCCCAATATTGCCAGGGTTGCCACTTTCAAAAAGAAGTCAGAGGGACTTCCCTGGAGGTCCAGTGGCTAAGATTCCACACTCCAAATGCAGAGGGTCCAGGTTCAATTCCTGGTTGGGGAACTAGATCTCACAGGCCACAACAAGGGGTTTGCATGGTATAGCTAAAGATCCTGCATGCTACAACTAAGACGCGGAATAGCCAAATATATAAATACTATATAAATATTTTTTAAGTCAGAAATACACATTTTTTTAATTTGAAATCTCCCCACATGGTAATGTCAACAATTTAGTTTTTTTTCTTAATTAAAACATTATGTGGCATGAATAAGACATCTCAAGGAACTGAACTGAACACACAGATTTCCTTTTACAACCTAAAGAGTAAACAATCCATGACCCTAAAAGTGTCAGAAGAAAAGGGTCTCATTCTTTTGTGAATTAGACACTTCAGCTATTTTCCCAAAAAGAAGGTGCTATGGAATCTTCAGGTTGTACAGTCACCCTAGTTTTCACCAAAGAGACCTGAACAGACTAAATGTCTACTTAGACAACAGCTGAGGGGTAACACGGTTCATACAGGATCTTCAAAACATCCCCCAGCCCTAAAAAATAAACTGAGAGAGAGAGACTTCCAGCCTAGGTCACAACTATAAAGCAGTTCTTCAGATATACACAGGGCCAACAGGCAAAGGAAAAGATACTAAATATCAGAGAAATGCAAATCAAAACTGCAAAACGCACACCAGTCAGAATGGCCATCATCAAAATGTCTACAACTAAATAAATGCTGGTGAGGGTGTGGAGAAAAGGGTACCCTCTTACACTGTTGGTGGGAAGGTAGTTAGTGCAGCCACTATGGAGAAGAGCATGAGGTTCCTCCAAAAACTAAAAACAGAGTTAACATACCATCCTGAAATACCACTCCTGGATATTTATCCAGAGAAAACTCTAATTCAAAAAGACGAATGCTCCCTTATTTCACAGCAGCACTACTTACAATAGCCAAGACATGGAAATAACCTAAATGTCTACTGACAGATGGATGGATAAAGAAGTTGTGGCGTATGCAAACAGTGGAATGTTATTCAGTCGTGAAAAAGAGCGAAATAATGGCATTTGCAGCAACATGGATGCAATAAGAGACTCTCATGCTAAATGAAGTAAGTCAGAGAAAGACAAATACCATATGATATCGCTTACATGTGGAATCTAAACTATGACACACATGAACTTACCTATGAAATAGACTCACAGACATAGAGATCAGACTTGTGATTGTCAAGGTAGGGGGAGTGAGGGAAGGGATGGATTGGGAGTTGGGGATTAGCAGATGCAAACTATTACATACACAATGGATAAACAACAAGATCCACAGAAAACTATATTCAGTATTCTGTGATAAACCATAATGGAGAAGAGTATGATAAATATATATATGACATATATATATATACACACACATATACGTATGTATAACTGAATCACTTTCAAGTATAGCAGAAATTAACATGACATGGCAAATCAACCGTACGTCAATAAAATCCATTTTTAAAAAATCAGTTCTTCAGGAATAATTTCTCATCCATATTTAATGTTTTGTTGATCCAGTTTGGTGAGAGGGGGAGGCAGGGAGGGGTATCAATATTTGGAAAGAAAGTTAATAAAAGCTTTCGTTTTTCCTTTTCAGTTTTTTTTCTTCCAGATTTTTCTATCCCATCCTTTCCTTGTTATTTACTCTCTGTGTCAGTAGAGGAAAGCCCTCACCCCTTGAATGTGTGAAGGGAAATATGTCTCCAGGGTTCCACTGACTTCACTGGACAGAAATCTACACCACACAGAGGAAAACTGGTCCCTGCCAATCCATGCCAACCGTGGTCCCCTCCTGTTTGGCTCATGACACACCGAGTTCATTCCACAGCAGGACTCCCTACTGTCGCCCCTGCCCAGAAGTCTGCTTGCTGTCTTGCTGTGCATAACCAACTCTGTCTTTCAAGCCTCGGTCCACAGGGCACACTCTCTGAGAGGCCTGCCCTGATCGCCTTTTATCACCCACCATCCACTCTTCTACCAACCCCCTTGTTTGTCTTCCCTTGGCACTCACACTATAATCTGAAAGTTTTTGTTTGTTAGTATATTTGTTGTCTGTCTCCTCTATCAGACTCTTTGTGACTTGAGTGCAAAGACGGTTCTGTTTGTACCATATCTCAGTTGTTTAAAACAAGGCCTGGTGTGTGTGTGTGTGTGTGTGTGTACATGTGTGTGTCAGAAGTCCAGGGTTTTGAACTTGAACTCTCCCCACCCAGGTTTCATTGTCTGTTGCTTCTTTTTAGTAACATGTCTGTGATCGTCAGTATGATTTCTCTAAGGTAGTTAGTTGACCAACAGAAAAACATCTTTTACTCTAAATTAGGATGTGAGAGGAACAGTCTCTCTATGAAACCAAGGCCAGGTTCAAGCCGCTCCTTGAAGCTGAGAGCCCAGGATTCAAGTGGATGTGGGGAGATGTGGCCAAAGGCACAGTGTGGGAACCTTCTTGCAGCTCTCTTTCCTCCCTGAAGGGGCTGGGGTCTCAGGACCACTTTGTTCACTCTGCCTGATGTTCCTGGCCAGACCCCTCCTCTCATCTCTCCAGGGAAATCAATGTGCGCTATGAGGCATGGGTTAGCGGTAGGGCTCACACAGCCTCCCTCTAGTGCGACACTAGATGATTTATTTATCCCCAAATCGTTCAGCATTTTGGCCAAGGAAAGAGGAGTCGGCAAAAATTTACCACCTTCACGTCCTTTTCAACAGAAGATTGAACTTGAATGTACAGATAAAAAGAAACAGCAGCACAACCTGGAAGCATCTGAAAAAGGGGCGGCAGGTGCTATGTTGAGCTGCAAGGTGGCAAGAAGAAGCCCCTGAAGCAGCCCAAGAAGAAGCCCAGGAAATGGATGAGGAAGATAAGACGTCCAAGCTGAAACAGGAGGAGCAGAAGAAAGCCGAGGAACTAGAAGCGAAGGCTGCCAGGGAAACGCCCCTGGCCACAGGTGGAAAAAAGAAATGTGGTGAAAAATCTGCTGGCCCTGGTGCCTGAGGCAATGACAATCCTTAGTCCCATTTTTGCTTAAACATCTGGATTCCCTGCCACAATGTCTGTTGCCACCTATAGCTAGGAGGAAGTGTTACCTTGGGACCTATTATACATTTAAGGATAAACTTTTGTAAAAAAAAAGAAGAAGAAGAAGAAGAAGCGGCAAGCCCTGTGAGACCTGCAGGTAAAGACAGGGAGACGACAGGATGGCCCAGTGCCCACTGTGAGGGCCACGTCACTCCAAAGGGGACAGACCCCAGCCCCACGTCCAATTTCACCCAGCACCACGCTGGTGCTCCCACCAGACCGGGGTCCATCTCCTGGGACCTGGATTCACACCGTGGATGGATGAATGCGCTCACCGTCTCTGGTGGGTTGTGGAGGCAGCAGGGCTGCTCTAGACAATAATCACAGCCAGAGGCACACTCATCCCCAGGTCAGTGTTGCTCTCATGGCTCCCAGGCAAAGACTTGGGGATGTTAGTGTGAGGTCCCCTCCACCATGCGTGTACCAGACAAGCAGCAAATGGGAACAAGGGCCAGTAAGTCCACTCCCACCATGGGCCCATAGGCCTCCTTCTCTGGGAAGGAGCAAGGAAGAGCTTCTCGCTTCTTCCATCCTCCTCAAAGAAAGCTTCATGGTGATGCATCCAGACGGGACTCACGGTGGCAAAGGGAAAGCCGGGGGTGGGTGAGGGGTTTCCTTGGAGGGGCTGGAGCAGTCAAGCTCCCATCGGAGAGATGAGGACAAAAGAGGGCAGGGACAAAAGCTGCTCTAAGGCAGCTCAAGTGAGTCTGCGCTGGAGACACACGACATGAGTCAAGGACAGAAGATGCTTCACCTGCGAACACCCCATTTTCTGAATCACAAGTGTTCAGATGCCTCAAAGCGAGAGGCTCGGGGCACAGAGAGACCTGCTTCTCCAAGTCAGAGGTGGAGGATGATGAGTGACCCAGGGGACAAGGTGTCAGGACAGCTGGTGGGGCCAGCGGAGCCCAAGAAGGGCTCCTTCCCCAACAGCCTCAGAGACAAGCAAACGGCCTCCAGACCCCGGACTGGGCAGGGAAAACAGGTAGTGAGCAGAAGATGAGGGAAGCTGCCTTACCTGGATGGACTTGTGACCTGGCATGGGCCCCGTGCACCTGCGCACAAAACATCACATGTAAGACACAAGGAACCTCCCAGCAGAAATCTGTTCCCATCTTGGCGAGCACCGCCTGGGGACATTACCTGAAAATCACAATAAAATAACAGCAGCCAGGAGTGCCAGCAGCAAAGAGGCAGCAGCTTCTTCATGGTTTTTTTAGAGGTGAAGATATGATCCAAGTGTAATTCCTGAGGGTCTGTGACAAAGAATTGCCTCTAACTTTCCCTTCTTTGGGAAAGGGACATTGTCACAGGTTCCAGAAAGAAGAACATCATCTGTTTAGCTAGAGTTTGTGAACTACAGAGTGAAGGCAGAGTCGTGGAGAGTTAATAGGTGTTTCTTGCCTGTCTCCAAACTTGAGAGTCTTCGGTAATCAATAAACACATTGGAGCCACCAACCGGCCCTGGGATGAGGGGAGGAGAAACAGCTTCTGATCCAAACTCCTGAAAAGCGATCCAGGGCTGGGACTACAGCAGCGAGGCTCAGGGGGCTATCGCGGGTCCCTCACAGTTTTCTTTTTCTGTCAAGAGCAGTCATTTGTCTCCATTCGGTCCGGAGTTGGACATTGCTTTCTTCCTGGAAGCGGGAGGAATTGCGTCTGGAGCTCGCGGGGCTCTCCGGCCAGCGCGTCGCTGCCTAAGTTCTTCTGGTGTGACTCAGGCTTACACCTCCGTCTGTCCCCCTGCGCTCGGGGTGGAGAGAGTGAGTGATGTAAGGCTCTCTCCTCAAACTTTGTTCAGCTCCGCTCCTCTGTTTATATCCCGCAGCTGCTGGATCCTTCCTGGGTCCTAACACCGGTCTGTTAAGAAGAAGCGGGAATTATTTTCAGGATCTGCAGTCCTGAAGCAGAGCAGATAGAGCCCGGGTGTGGACATGCCTTAGCTGCCTTCCCTTAACACCTTCAAAGTCACTGTAAATATAAATAAATACAAAACATACAACAGACAATAAACTGTTTAGAGCTGAATCTTCTTTGCCCAAAGAAAAAAGTAAGGTGATTTAGGGACAGGAAAAAAAAAAAAAAACCCACACCCATTCCCCAGCACATGCCCTCCACAGGATGCTGACCACTTTTCTCTTTAACCTTTCCAGAGATGAATGAAACTGTTTACAAGGTGCACTGGGCTATTACACCAAACCCCATATCTTCCCCCCAACCACAGCATCCAGGGACCCTTAGCCAGCCTCATCTAACTTTACTAGAAACTAAAACTTTAATCTATATTGCATACACGTCCCCACATACACACCATTAAGTAACACAGTTAACCCACACAAATACCAACCAGTGTCTCATGCGCTGCAGGCAGATTCTTTACTGTCTGAGCCATCAGGGATGCCCCTAACTAACACACACTTGATTAACTAATATTTACCTCCTTGTACCCTCTCCAACATTTATCTAGCTGTGTGTTCTTGGGCAAGTTACTGAACCTCTCTGTTTCAAATTCCTCATCTGTAAAATGGGAGTAATAGTTTCAGCTCCAAAGAGCTGTAACAAGAAATGAGATGATACATATAAGGCTTTCAAAGCAGTGCTTGGAAAATATGTAGCACTCCATAAATGCTCTCTGTTTTTTGCAAGCAAAAAAAAAAAATATATATATCACTCAATAAATGTTAGCTGTGATTATTATTATAAAGTAGAAAATAACACTCATTAAATGTTAACTAATATTATTAGCTCTTTCGTCCTGACTTTAAATGGGAACAGAGTCCAAGTACTTCCTAAAGAGGATAAGAAAATGACCTCCAGTCTCCATGGGGGAGGACAAAAAAAAGTGATGTCAAAACTGAAGTGGTTATTTTTAACTTGCGCCTGTAACCCACAACCTCTCAGATGATCTGATAGCCTGAACTTTCCTGCACAGCGACAGCAGGGTTCCAGAAAATTCCTGAGCACGTTTCTCCATCTCTTCGCACTTGAAAAAAATGGCAGATTCCACTGTCATAACTGCACCTTTATCCCGCAGCCTAGGCCAATGGCCTCAGCGGAAACTTACAGCCTTTATCTCTGCATTTCATCTGCTTTCTCTCCCTCCCACCGCCTCCCTCTGGAAGAAAGAGAAAGATGCAAGAGGAGCGGGAGCCAATGCAGACTTTCCTTAGTCCACTTCTTAATTTACGAAACATTAGACAGATTGCTGATTAAATGGACCTGTCCCATCACTGAGACTGAACCAGGCTGGCTGTGTTCTTTCTTTAATCATAAAAATCACCATCCACCCAGAGATTGTGATACTGAGTGAAGAAAGTCAGACATATATCACATGATATTACTTACTTGTGGAACCTAAAAAAATGGTGCAAATGAACGTATTTACAAAACAGAAACAGAGTCACAGATGTAGACAACAACCTTATGGTTACTGAGTAGAAAGGGGGAGGGATGAACTGGGAGACTGGGACTGACGTATATACACTACTGTATATAAAACAGATAACCAATAAGGACCTACTGTATAGCACAAGGAACTCTACTCAATACTCTGTGATGACCTACAGGAACTCTACTCAATACTGTGATGACCTACATGGGGAAAGAATCTAAAGAAGAGTGGATATGTGTATATGTACAACTGATTTACTTTGCAGAAATCAACACAACATTGTGAGCCAACTATACTCCAATAAACATTTTTTTAAAATGACCATCAGATAACAGGAGGCATCTCAGTACAATAAGAGCAATAAAGGCTGGGTAGAAATCAAAGTCAGCGGGACCTGCCCTCACTCCCCATGGACCTGCTTCTCATCTCAATCCCAGATAGCAGGTTTGTGCTCATTCACATCTCTTACCTTTCTTGGCTCCTTTTCAGGTGCTGAGATGAGCCCATCTTCGTGTAAAGCATCCTTTCCCGTGGTGGGGGGATTTTGCAAAAGATACTGATGGAGTGTGGGTCTAGAATCCCATCCCTGTGAATCCCTTTACCAGAGGATGGCAAAACAATGTAAACCTTCAATTAAAGATGAGGATCTAATATATAATATGATGACTCTAGTGGATAAGACTATATGGTGTAATTAACATTTCTAAGAGAGTAGAATTTATGTTCTCACCCTCCAAAAAAAAGATAAATATGTGAGATGTGAGGTGACAGATGTGTTAATTAGCTCTGCTGTGGGAGTCTTTTCACAGTGTACATGTATATCAAACCATCACATCGCACACCTTAAATATATTACAATTTTGTCAATTATACTGTGATAAAGCTGAAACAAATCAAAGGAAGCTTAAATTCCAATTAGGCTCTATTCAGGACAGTTTCACAGGAATGAAACAAAGTGTAAAGTTAACTGAAAATAGGGGCTTAACCGGATTATTCACCCACAGCTGGATATGCGTCCTCCTGCTTAGCAGGTGGACAGTGTGGAGCTCACGAAGAGCCCTGTAGAGCTGCCCAGACGCTGGCAGCGTGATGAATTCTCAGTGCCTGGTTCTCCTCTCCCTCAGCCACACCTCCCCGCCCACACAGCCTTCAACACAGCATCACATTTGTAAACAGCTGCCTGGGCAGTGACCCTGTCCCACTGGCTTCCGTGGAGATGCTGCCCCAGGAAGAACTATGATGCCCCCAGCCAGTGTTAGGGGTAGAAGCAACACACAGAAACCATAGAAATCAGCAGGGTTAGAGCTTGAGAGATGAATGCACTGCAGAAATGGTGGGAGGGAGTTGGGGAATTCTCTCTCTTAAGGGACAAGGGAAGGAAGAACACTCTGGAAAGACATTCCGGAAGTAGCCTGGGGTGTACCAAGGGCCTGAGTTGTTTCTGCCAGCCCAGCCTTCCCCCTTCTGTGGCTACAGGTAAGTGGTCTTCCTTTGGAGGATGCGTCCTCCATCAGCCCACGTGCTTCCGTCAGGAGGGCCAGGGGAGGGTGGGAACCCCCCCCCACCCCCCCCCCCGCAGCAC